>DWLS01006220.1:0-11828 GCA_018246255.1 Pachliopta kotzebuea | reverse complement strand
AGTTTTTTATAATATACAGAACCTTTAAATACGTAAAAAAAAAAAAAAATAATAGTAAAATTACTAGTAAACTGTCATAATATATACTCATAGTACATAATACCTGTTAAAATTAACATCGGTAGTGAAAATTACTAGTAAACTGTCGTATTAAGTAGTATATAACATTTTTTAACATTCACATCAGTAGTAAAAACTACTGGTAAACTATTATAATATATAAAACCTTTTAACATACACCTAGGTAGTAAAAATTTCTAGTAAAATATCTCATTACATAGTATATAATACCAGTTAACATTCATATCAGTCCTCGATGTGAAATTTAATTTAAACTATTGCAGTGAAGTTATATGCAATGTAACGCCTCGAATCTCAAATTTAAATTTGCTATACATAAATTTATAAGTTCTAACATGCGCTGTATAAACAAGTCTAGACTTAGGCGATCACATGTAAACTAGTGTAATAAAATATAGTAATAACTTAACACGTTTACACGACAGCAATGAATCGCATATTATGAATATACCATACTCGAGTATATAATATACCTTAAATTATATGAGGCTGGCAGCAACTGTATGCGTATAGCCGAAGATCGGGTTAAGTGGCATTCCTTGGGAAAGGTCTATGTCCAGCAGTGGACTGCACACGGCCGTTGATAATGATGATTGTGAAATGATATTCATTAAAAAAAATATTCAGACTCCGTTACCCTTATCGGTGGACGTCCATCGTTAGACATAGGTATTTTGTTACGTGTTCCATAAGGCACGGCCTTGACATTTTACTGGTGGTAGGACTCCATTGCGAAGACCGTCTAGGTGGGTACCGCCGCAGCTTTTATTGTTACCGCTAAATAATAAGGTGCTAACATTACTATGTTCCGAAATGAACGGTGCTATATGCTAGTAAAATTACTAAGGTAACGAAATTTAAAGCCTTATGTCAACTAATCAATGAACGCAATGTGGTGCTGTATATACCATCTTAAACAACGCCACGTTGTTATGGACGATCTTTTTACCATCACGTGAACGCCTTACCGGCTAATAGATAAAAAAACGGTCACGCTTATTACTAATGACTTCTGAAAAAGTTGTAAACAGTTCTTACAATTCAGGTCTAAACATAAGCACTAATTTCAGACTAAAATAGTAGGCATCCGTTGATTTACTACAAAGATTATAATTGGTAAAACCAAACAGTTTTAAATAATTTAATTTAAAACAAATTATAGTTTGTTTTTCTTTATTTCGTCTTGGTGAGCCGAGCGAGGGGTTCACTTGGTAGTAAGTGATACGCTTTCCCATAACATAACACTAGTTAAGACGATATACACAGCACCACGTTGCGCTCGTCACTTTGAGTCATTAATGTTGTCTCATTACCCCATTAATTTCGTTAGCATAGAGCACCTTCCAAGCCGGAACTCAGTACTGTTTGTCGGCTGCAATAGGAGCTGCGGTGGTACCTATCTAAGCAGTCTCCGATAACAGAGACCTACCACCAGTAACTAATTACCATACCTCTACATCTCCGCTCTGTTACCTTAAACATTCACTGAAAGTTTTTCAGTTCAAATATTATCATTACTTTAATAATTGTTAATGTAAATCAATTTAAATCATTACTCAAAATTCAGTTAATCACTAGAAAACTCTTTGAAATATTGCCATTGAATTCAATTACTTTGTTATTTGGGATTGAATTTCATTTAAATTACTTAAACTCTCTTTAATAATATATATAATTAATTAATTATTTAATAATCATCTTCAACAACCGATAGACATCCACGGCTGGGCATACGCCTCCCCTAGTAAATCCCGTGAGTTGTTGTGTGGAGCCCCTTATATCCCATAACTAATTCAGCATACAAGAATTTTCAATGAATGTATTAATCCAAGTAGTATTTATAAATAATTTACTAAAAAATCAATTAGTATTGGAAGTCCTTCTAAAATTTTTTCTTTTAATATTTTCCATTTAGTCAAAGTAATTTAATATACTTTCATGTACGAAATAAAATAGCAAAAAATCTTTAAGTTTTTTTGCTATTTTTGAATAATCATTTCTATTATCTTTTGTTTACAGCCTTAACTTCACTTAATGAAATGTTTTCCCTATCATTTTTAGTTGATTTTTACACTTAAAATCTAATAAAATGTTCTAGTAGTATTTTACGGTTCCTCCAATAACAATTTGGAATTAGTTATCAATATAATTTTAATATTAATTTTCTATTAAATAAGAATTAATGAATCACTAGTTATTAAAAAGAGAAAAAAAGGAAACTACTAAAATTCTCAATTAATACTAACGTTTAAAAAAAAGGATGAAACTCCTGGTTTTAGTTTTCTCGCTGCTTTTGAAGTCACGAGAGAGGTAAATATTATCATTGTTAAATAGTTCCTGATAAAGCTTTACCATCATTGAACATAGTACCATATAACATTAGTTGGCACTTATGAGAACAGAAATAAATACTATATAATTTTATACTTTCTTATAGACACATAACAATCCTATTAAGTTTATTACAAACAAAAAATATAACATTTCTTTTAAGTAAATAATTTTG
Source organism: Pachliopta kotzebuea (assembly GCA_018246255.1). Classification (NCBI taxonomy): domain Eukaryota; kingdom Metazoa; phylum Arthropoda; class Insecta; order Lepidoptera; family Papilionidae; genus Pachliopta; species Pachliopta kotzebuea. Next base: position 9,241 of record DWLS01006220.1, on the reverse strand, counting down.
TAAATGAAAGAGAATAAGTAATGTAAACGTTTTAAACAAACACACTTTCAATGTCGTTCTCTTAAGGTAAAAGAAAAACACCCCTGGGCAAGGTTGCGAAAGCATTCCCGGGCTGGTCTGGCCGTGACCATATCAGGAGTAAGACAGAAGTGGGTCTCTGTACTGTGGAAGAACTATCTGGCACCAAGAAAAAACATCAATCAATAATACTTTGTAATATAAACACCATCGAAACGATCATGGGTTCTTTTCATTGTAAGATATGCTTTATCTACTTACTTATCATGTAAAATTTTTACTTGCATCGGTAACGCAGTGATATAGTATTTGACTTGTAATACGTTAGTGCCCAATTCGATTACATACATACGAAATTGAATGATGGTGGGGTCTTTGACAACCCACCTATCTAACACCATCATTTGACAGTCAGAGTATTTTGTATTAGATCGTTTCAAAAACCACGTCTTCATTATCAATTAACACTATGTAATTTAAAATATAAATAGACTTTAAATGTAAATGTAAATTGTGGTCAAGTGTGAATTTATGTAAACTAAAAAAAACTTATATGTACAATATAATAGAGAGTTGTTGAAATTATAAAATCCATCATTAATAAAACAAGAACAAATATCGTTTTATACGTTTTGTATAAATTTCGATACACAAATGTTATTCTTTATTTTCATATATCTCGTTATATTTCGTAGGTTAACGTTTTAAGTGTAATTTATGTTTCATATTTTTATAACTTTCTTCGCTCAAAGTTCTTGCTTAGCTGCGTACCCCTTTTTACTGCTTTTTTACACTGATTTGTTTTGCAAAATTTATTGCTTCTGTCTCCACATATAACAACTTCAAATAAATTTAATATAGAAAATATATTATTTATTGTTGAGATATAAAAGCTAAATGTATTTACCTCTAATGATTACAGCAGACATTTCTTGACCTTTTCGTTCGTTTGCACAGTTCATAAATCCATTTCAGACCCACAAAAAGACTTTATGAAAAAAAGCTCTTGTGGATTTACACAAAGCGGGCCCTTTTTGTCTTTGAAATAAAAGAAAAATCTTTGCAACATTCTAAAAATGCCAGTTCTATGCTTAAATGACAACTTATTATAATTCCTTTGTTATATTTAGTAAGTAAGATTAGTTAAGTTAATATATTGTTAAAACTTATCTATTTAATTAGACCACTTTCATTTAAGGAAGGGACCTAAAAACCTTATTAGACTTAATATTCATGCTCTTACTTAATATTAATGTTTTCATAGTAGCATTTTAGGTTAAAAAAAACACTTAGAACCGATGTCAATCTTCAGGCCAGGAAAAATGGAACCTTTCGGACCATTTAACGATTCTTTAATACGCTCCAATAACATCATTGTCCAAGAACGAGTGAACTTTGTCGTTCCCAAAAACCATTCACGATGTATCCACACAGACATTTGAAGTGATGTACACGAGAATGCTCCTCTTCACATCATTACCTTGGAATAACAACGTTGTTCAGACATTATACTTGGAAAACACGCTCGAATATAAAATTTCACTATTCTGCATACGCTCGCATTTGATATTTGATAGAATTTCCTTCTGGGAGAAGAATCGGCATTATCAATTCAAATTCTTGTTCTATAACTATACGATGTAAATATACAATAACATTTCGTAATATAAAATTTACTATAATGTATATTTATCTCAATTACAGAGATATGGAGCTGTACCATTTTATTTTCAGTAGGTATCCTTCGCTGCTAACAGTAAAGTGGAAACATAACTGTGTTCCGGTTTGAGAGGCGCTGTACATTGATAAAATTACGGTGATAACTGCTTAGCATTAGTAAAATTACTCGATATTACTATATCAAAAACAATTGCCTTTTATTATATTTCATTACTTAACGGTATTCGGGCGCCTACCTTTAACCAGATTAAATTATGGTTTTCCCCGCTCCAGCTGATTCCGGTGTAATCAAATTTATTTTTGATATATCTGTCTGTAACGAAACTGGGTCTTGTTAGTACAATATTTGCATACATATAGGCCACTTAAAAAATCGTTAATATTTTTTATTTTAAACGAAAACATCGCGAAGAAACCGTCAAGTTGCATTAAAAGGAACATTCGTAGATATATACATAAAAGGTCTTGATTCTTTCATATTGAGAGAAGGTTTGTTATCTCGGTAAGAAGATTAAGAACGGTTTTATTATTACATAGCTATTTAGTGCTTAATTAGCGAAAGATTTAAAAAACAGGCACTACTTAAATTGAAGACTTAATATATACCTTTCCAATCCAAATAGATGAGAGATATCAAAGCTTTGTAATATTAAAACCTTTTATTTACTACCTTATTGGTGAAAGTATGTTTTGTAAGATGTAGCTTTCTGGTTCAATCTCAGAGTTGTTTAGAAGGAGATATTGTGTATTACTACTAGCTGCCTCTCTCATATTGTTAACCTACTGCTATGAAAGCTTTGTTGTTTCCGGCTGTTAAAAAAATAATATTTTTGGATGCTTCTCCATTTTTATCCTCTTTGTCAATTAAACCTAATGAAAATTTAAAGTCAAATGTTTGATCATGAGTTCAAACAATCCATGGCAACATTGGTGAGTATTTTAATAAATAATAATAAATATAAATCTCAATTAATACACGTCAGCCGTTTCTAAGCCAGATTAAATATTTGATCACATAATCAAAAAACTTTATGGCATTTGACCTTTCCATTGTTTACTTTGAAGTGGATAAAGCCAAATCTCTCCGATAAGCATGACAATATCTTTGACAAACACACTTAAATCAAATATTAATAACTACATATTAATATTATAAATAATAATATAAATTAAAGTCACTTGATATAAGTAATATTAATCAATGACATTTAAAGTAATAATTTAAAGTGTAGTACATAACTACTACTATCATCAAAATGATACAGATATTTATTTTTCATTTGTATAATGTATATGTACAAGTTATTTTATAAAATTAAAGTTCTGTTTAAACTTTTTTTGTTATAATTTTTAATACATACATGCGTTTTTTATTCATTTTAGATCTCATTACTTTTTACTCACGGTAAATCTATAATGCAATGAATAACTTTCTTGTATCGTTACTTTTCTATTCTAAAATTATTATTGATATTTAGACCTGAATTGATTATAAATTATTAAGAATTCATTAGTAATAAGTGTGACAGTACTTTTTTAATCTATAAGGCGACAAGTCAAAGAAGGCGTTCACCTGTAAGTGATATGCTTGCCCATAAAAACGGGGCGTTGGTTAAGATGGTATAGACAGCACTACATTACGCTCGTCGACTTGAGATGTTAGGGTTTAAGTCTAGTTACCCCAGTAATTTCAAAGCATATAGCACCATTCAAACTGGAACACAGTAATGTTAGCACATTACTATTTGGCGGAAGAAATGGGAGCTGCGGTGATTCCTACATCTCCGGTAATAGAGACCTACCACTATTCAAACTATATTTTAAAATTATTAAAAACAAATTATTGCAATAAAATATAATCGAATAACTAATCAATGTAAATCTAATAGTAACAAATCGTAAAGAAAATAAAGGAAATCTTCGTAAAATGAGTTTCGGCAGAATGTGGTTCAAATTCATAAGGCATAATATTCATGGAAATTTCGGCCTCACATATCATTACCTCTGAATGAGGGTACTGTTTGGAGGCAGAACCTTGTAAATGTGTTTTGGGATGTGAAATTTTTCTCATTATTCGCGCTCAGCGGTGGGATAGACCTTGGTACTTTTGTTATAGCCTAGGTTTTAGAATTTAGGCGTTCATTGAAATCAACGTTAGGACTAAACTTTTCACTTACACTGAACATGTCTTTGTTATCAAATTGAATATAAAATCTAGTTGTTAGCTTTTTGTTCATGGAGACTGTTTAGGTAGGATCCAATTTAAAAAGCATGTAACTAGAGAAATTATTAGGATAACGGGACTAAACCACCTTACTAAAACTGTCCTAAAAGGAACATAAGATAGTATTCTGCATTTCTTACTGGTGATAATTCTCTTGTCGGGTATTATCTATGTAGGTAGCACCGCAGCTATTATTTCTACCACCAAATAGTAGTGCGCTAACATTACTATGTTCTCGTTTGAAGGGCGAAGTAAAATAGTGGAATTGCGAAGGAGGTGAGACTTAACACCTTATTTTTTAAGACGATGAGCCCAATGTGGTGTTGTATATACCATTTTAACCAGCGCCACGTTGTTATAGACAAACCTATCACTTCCCCTTATATTGAGGTGAGTGTTTCTTCTACAATTAACAAAATACGCCTGACCATAACGATATAGCGCTAGTTAAGATTATTTACACTTCACCAGATTGTGCTCATAGCCTTAGCTTTAAGAGGAATAGGACATTTTAGCCGGTAAGTGTCGGACATAACCCTTCCATTGTCTCTGCATAAAAGGCGTATCCAAGATTTCCCCACAAATGGTTATCCATTACTTCAACAAGATACTCATCGGAGGATTTGATGTTGAAAAGAGAAAATAATACCGCGATTACATTTAAGCTTACATTTATGAAATTCACGAATACCTGTTATCCTCTTTGCTGCTCTAGATTTCTGTAATGGCATCTGCCAGATTTATTTAGAACAATATAAATTCAGACGTTTTCAGGTTTCTTTTCACGACGTTATCAAATCATTGCAAACAAAAATTATCAAACATTTCTGTTGTCGGAGCTTTCATTGTATTCTTTACAAATATTTAAATATTTCGCTCATGCATTCATTTAGATTCTAAGTACGGTTTTTAATATTATAAAAAACTTAGTTATTATTTTCACTTTAAATAAATCATTATAATACTATTTATCAAACTTGATTGCTTTTAAATTTCACTTATTACAAATTAAATGCATGCATACTTTTAATTAATAACAATCAAAACATATTTGCGATTTAATAAATTTCAGCATCATGTATTCAAAGCTGCAAATTACATTTTGAATACTGTTTAAAATTTTCATCAAACTTATTTTTGAAACAAGTTATGATTCTCAACAGATATTAAACTTAAATCGTACTTGACTTAGCTCCATGTGAATATGAGTGATGTTTAAATTTAATTAAATCTGAAGTAATTTTATCAAATAGCTTTAAATCATAGTAATTTTTCTAATATCTTTTGAAGTTAATGACCTTCGTAAACTTTAAATTGAAAGTTTAATCTATTTTAGTAAACTAATGTTTGTTTGTTGGATAAAAGTATATTTACAGAATGTTATAAAACTACAAATAAGGAAGTTGACACACGTCTAAGTAATAGTAAAATGTAAGTTTAAGTAACCACACGGGAGTACATCGTTTGGCTTCTTCCTAGATGTACATGTGATGTAATCTTTTAAATATATTAAGTCTTTCAAATATAAAGTGAAAAAAAACTTTTCAAATTACTTCAAAATTAATTGTCGTTATATTGATAAATTAAAAGCACTTTTTATCATATGAATTATCACATAAACTCATAAAGCGATATAAAAACCATATTGTTATGTATATGAAAGCATTCGCTGAAGCTTTTAGGTGTGGTGCTTAATAAACGGAAGTGGCCCGCAGTCATGGAAACAAAGTTAATAAATCAAATGTATATAAAAAGCGGCGGTCGCTACTACAAGGTTGTTTTAAGGCTACAGAATGTCATAGTATGCCAATTGTACAATTAAACACATTCATATATATTCACACGCAAGAATAATATTAACAATAAAAATAGTAGCGGTTTTTATAACAAACAATATTAATCGCTTTGCGTTTGAATAGGCTGAACTGAATAACGAGCGAGAGTACTTCACGAAATTTCAACTTGAAATAGTACTAATTTAATATTCAGCCTAAGTGGCTTTCGTTCGTTTAAATTTACCAGCAATATTACCTTAAGTTTTCTGAAACGCTACTTGTATTTCGCAAAATGGTAATCGCGTCGATTTCTCAATTTTTTTGCTTCTCTCCTTTTTAATATTTTTCGCTTGTCTAAAACCATTCGCACTACCGAACATTACTTAGATATAAATTAATACATTTCAATCATTATTTTCTTTTAATTATACCTTACAATTTTACAAAAAATCCGAATACGTAAGAATTTGATTTTCATTTAACGTTTGGGTGAATAAAAAGAATTGTTACTTTACAAGTATTCAAGTTCAAAATTAATAAGAGACAGACAAGGGAAATATCCTTAAAAGTTTAACTTATCAAATCATCATCATCATCGACAGCCTGCGGCAATTCACTGCTGGACACACACACATATTATTTATCAAAATCTCTAAAGAAACATCAAACCTTTTCATAAAAAAAAAACTTATTTTCTCAATATAACATTATTTATCTTTAATGCCACCGTTCGTAGTAGCTGCTATAGATATCCACAATTTTCTATTATGACACAAGGGTACGATATTTTCCACTTTAAAATTTTCCGGTAATATGAAAACTGTCATCCTTGACCTTAAGAGTTTCGCAAGCCGCGAGACTTGCGGCAGTAAAATGAACCGGAAAATGTCATGATACTACAGTTGAGGATGCTATGTTCTTTGCAATAACGATTGCCTCTACGGCTCGGTCTTCCCCTTGAAAACGTTTTCAAGACGATTTTATGTCTTTTTTAATGGGGTAAATATGAAAAAAGGGACGCGCAAGTTACCTAATCTTGAGCCCTTTGAAGTATTCGCAGAAGCATTATTTATGGAGCCGTTACTTTAAAGTATTAAAACCTTTATTAACGTTTAACATTCTTCATTCACCTTACTTATCCAATAGCTATATATTACCAAAATATTTTTTTTTCTAATTTTTGTAATGAATAACCTAATGATATATAAAACTTCTTACATAAGAAATTTTTGTAGTACATATTTCTTGAAAATTAGATTAATTATTTCATCAACTATAACATCCTTCAAACTCATTAACAGTAATTTTGACATCCCTTTTTAATTATAACACTGAATTTACTTAAAATTATTTTGATAGCTGTAAAACAAAGCTTGTTTAATATTTTTGAGGCTTAAATATTTCGAAGTCAGCTCAAATTCATATACCACTGTATATCGATTTTCCCGTACATCGCATGTTCATGACATGTTCAAGGAACAGTTTACGCACAACAAATATGTTAATTGTGATTTACTCATACTAATAACAAGTTGAACAAGGGTTGGAATGTTCAACGCGCATTAATAATACTTTATCGCATAAAGTTTGTTATTAAACACTTTAAATAGTACTGTTAAGGGTTCATACTTATCTACTTACCAACCATTTTGAAGTATGAATTTTACACAAAAATCATCCGCTTTGTCAAGAAAAACCTTCCATTTTCATTGTGTTTTTTTAAACTAAATAACAATAGAAAAAATTAATCTTTACTAAAGCAGTAATCATTTAAATGTACTTAAAAAAATTGGACAGGAAGGGTTTTCATATCTCGGATACAAAGTCCACCTTACCTGCTCGTGGTGCATCCTACTTATCAAGAAACGAGGCTCTGGCTTCCCAACAACCCACAATGGGCCAGCGTGGTCGGAGACAGCCCAAATCCTCCCATTATTGTAAAAGATTTCTGTCTTACAGTGGACATCAATCGGTTATAAAAAAAGAAAATCGCTTAAATACTCACCTGCTCCAAACTATCACAAAGTTTTGTTTAATAGTACAAAAAAGGTTGGTGTTTCAGTATAAAGGCAAAGTATCAAAAAGAAAAGAGGTGATTTAAAGAGAGACCTTTAAATTCGTTATAGCATTCGTATTAAACTCCGAAATCTAAGTACTCAAATAATCAATTAAACAGAATAAAAGGCAATCGATTTTCGTTTATGCCTAAACGAAATAGGTTAAATGTTCTTCAAATTGAGAATCAATTTATCTATTTCGTATTTTATTGAAGGAACCGTCCAATCAAATTAAGTCTTATAAAGCATCATCAAATACAACTAAATTATTGTATCATTGTAATGGTTTAAGTATATAAGATCTATCTATAGTAGATCATTGTAACTTTACATAGAATTGAAGAGACCGCGAATTCTTTACAAATAAATAAAAAATTTGGCTATATGTAAATTTAAAACAATTATGTTCAAGAAATATATATATGAATAAAATTGCAAGATAAGCAGGTATTTTACTTACCGGAGATGATACACCATAAGAATGTATAATTTCCTTATTCTCCGGTAAGACCTACCACGAGTAAAATATATTTGAGATAAAATTTAATGATGGGTATGAAGGTCTTGAGATTTTGAATGGTAAAGCATACTCGCCAAATACTCTGGTTCTCATAATTTAACAGCCGAAACGCAGCAAATCGTTACATAAGATTTATAATATGAGAAGAATTTCTATCCAAAAAAACCGAAGCACCACTATTCAAACCCACCTGTAGTTGAAATCGTAGCATAGAACTTCGTATTAAGCATGTCGTTAACCACTGCACCACTGAGGTACATTATACATTGGAATACCATTTTCGCAGCAATAAAACGGAGCATACGATAAAACATCCTCAGTGAAATACGATACTAAAATGAAGTCTAGAAATTAATTAGAAGCGAAAATTGAAGAGCTTTTGACTTGTCCCGCGACCCGGAGTAACCCCTATGTGTAACATAATTACATTAAAAAAAACTGTACAAGAGACAGTTCTTAGACAAATTTAATCTCGAATCGTACTATTTATCTTCCATTGAACATTTCATGGCAATTTATATTTTTCTTGTGGCAACGGACTTTTTTATATTAGTAATTTGTCACCATCATGTTAATAAATTCTCAAACTAAATACAACAGAGGACATGCTGTCAAAACGCTTTTTATTTAAAAAAATAATATATTATGTGATCATCATATTTATTATCATATCACCCTGTAGTACTACACAATAGTGTATAATGTAATATTGAACAACAGGTCACATGGTGAACAAAACTTAAGCGAGATATGATATATATTCACGCTGTACTATTATTCATTTACTTTAAATCAGAAACATTCGTAACATCGTTTATTATATGTTTTTTTTTTTTATACGTATGTATAGGTTAATGCTTGACCACGATCCCACCTGGTGGTAAGTGAATATGTGGTCGATGATGGTAAGGCGCATCAACCTAGCAAATGCCTATTCACTCTTTTCTTGAAGACGCCCACGTCGTAA
>DWLS01006219.1:0-11873 GCA_018246255.1 Pachliopta kotzebuea | reverse complement strand
GTTTTACGTAGTTATCAACACTGCTCTCCATTTCGCGTTCTGATATTTAATTCGAATGAGTGCTCTTCCAGACGGATTAAAATATATCCGTATAGCTTCGAATATCGCTGATTTACATTTCTCATTTTTTTATCAAGTATTCTGTAAAACACGCGAAAGTTTAATCTAATGTGCATTATATTTAAATAAATTCATTAACTTTATAAAAATTTTGTTATGATCAAAAAATACATTTTGGATTCGATAAAAACAAATTCAACAATTGAAATCTCGTGAATTTCATAATTGACTGAAAAGCTTTTGGAAAATTTTGTGTAATATTAATATGAGTATGTTCAATATTATTCCTTTTATCGCTCCCATAATTAATCATAATTTATATTATTGTAGATATTTGTATTATGTATTATTTATATGTAATATATTTAAATTTAAAGGTGCCTACAGTACAGGCTTGCCTAATACGGGGCCTACTAAAAATTAAATTAATATATGTTTTTGTTGTAATAAAATAAATTACTTCGGCACTAATATAATTACTTTATATTATACAAAACCTTACATATATACGGTAATATTATTTTAAGCAAAACTTATTAATAGTTCAAAACTAAGAAAATGCATACGCGAAAGTATTATTGAAAGCTTGTACACAATTGTTTTTAAATGTATTGCGTAGAGCTTAAAGCATTGTAATATTATTGTGTGTAAAATCTTGTCTGCTTATTTGTATGTGTGTTTTTGTGCCAATAATAAACGTTTTATGTATCTCTCTACATAATCCTTTGCTATAAAATCTGTGTATGACAGATAATGCGTCTAACAAGAATAAAAAAACAGGAAGCATAGACTGGTAGCAGTCGGTATCGACTGCGCCTATACCGAATGGATCCGGAAGTCAACAAAGGGACGTTCTGTATTTGAAAAAAATAAAAAGCGCGCGAATGCGAACGTGAGTCCGCCATTAGCCGCTCCCATTTGCAGTGCATCTATAGCGGCGGGCCTCTTCAATCTGTACCGTCAACAATTGCAGGGGTGTCGATGTTTAACTTGCAAACTATGATAATGCTAACTGAATTACAAGTAAAGATCTTTTCAATTAAAATTAGAAGATATTTACTAAATATTTTATTTATATACTGCCAATTGACTCAACGTTTCATTTAAAAACATTGAGTTTTACAGGTTACGTCTCTATCGCCAAAGATCGTCTAAGTAGGTCCTACCGCATCTCTTATTTCAACCGACAAACAGTCATCATCATCATTTCATTCGATGGACATCATCTGTTGAACATAGATCTCTTGTAAAGTACTCCACAAAATAGGATTTTATGCTAACAAACAAATAGTATTGTGCAAATATTACTGTGTTGCTATTTGAACGGCATTGTAAACTTGAGAAATTACCGGGGTTAAGAAGACTTAACACTTTTTGTCTTAGTCTCTTAGAAAGATAGCGCAGTACGGTGCTGTGCAAACGTATCACTTACCATCAATTAAACGCCTTCTTCATCTCGAATAGAAACATAGATTTTCTTATTGAAACAAACGATTAGACAATCAAGCCGTTCAACGGTTAAGATGGGATACATTGAACTACATTGCTCTCGTCGCTTCAAGAGAAAATGTATTGTCTCGTCACTACGTTAATTTCACAAACTACAACTCCCTTCAAACCGGGATTCAGTAATGTTAGTATAGTACTGTTTATCGGAGCTGCAGTGGTACGTACTTAAGTGTTAGGCAAAAGAGACCTATCAGGAGCAAGTTGTTAGTTACAGATTATAAAAAAAGAAATAAAGAGTAATGTGTGCGATGGCAGCCCTCAGCCGGAGGGCATGTGATCGAGTGTTGTTCGAGTTTTTATCGCTGATTCATTAGTATGAGAGTGTCTTTGTTGCAGACTGGCGGCGCCCTAGCGCAGCGCACACTACGCGCCGTATTCAACGTGAAAATTGATTTGAGATGAAAGGCTTCCAGCCCATTGTGCCGCGCCAGTCAAATTAAAGACAAATTGCACGTCCAACGTACAAACACTGTTTCATATCCAATCGTGATTCGCGATAATTATATACTTTGTTGTCTAAAGAAATAATGCCTCGTTATAACTCCTTTCATTACATTAATTGGGTTTCGAATTAAAAACTAAATAACTGTTTTCTTTTATAATTAAAGAAGCTTACCTGCCACCATCGCTAGATATTTAAACCATGATTTTTACTAACTATAACTCTTACTTACTTTATACAACAAAGTGACAGCAGAATTCGCTAAAGGATCCGGCTATCAATAAAACCTGAATATTATTAATATACAATACATACCTTTATTTTATGATATATCATAATTTCCCAACTACCTAATAAGACTTGTGTGTAATATAATTCTTACAATTTTGATTTACGGAATTCTCATAAATTTTTATTTACTTACTATAGAAAGTATTTGATTGTAAGATTGATGAAGATGTATCTTAAAATATTTAAATAATCTTCTTATATTCTGATCATTATTGTTTTCAAAACAATTTGCCAAGTGTTATCATTACTCTATATTCAAAGTTCAATACAAAGTCTGAACAAAAAAGGAAATCAAATTTTTAGAAAGGATGTAAACGAGCCCTCTCCGGAGGCTCTGAAGGGTAAACTTTTTCGAACAGAGCCGGTGCGAAACAAACCCAATTTACGGAAAGGGTAAACAAAAGTGTTTGTGAAATGAAAATTAGGATTCTAAACATGTCTGTTTTACATGAAAGAAGTCCTCTGTTCACAATTCAATGTATTTCTCTTATACTTTCTTTCGTCATAAAAAATATATATGTTACCACTTTTTTTTTAAAAATTGCTGATAATGATAATATTTCCTTTAACTACGTTGTTTAGCTTTTACTTTGTTAAAAAGGTAGTTTAAGATAACATTTAAATAGCGGATTTGAACCTGTGATATATTTTCTTCATTATTCTGCTACTGCTAAAAAATTAAAACAAAAATGCAGCGAAGTGTTGTTTGATTTGCAGACAACTTACCTTAGCGTGCTCTTGCTGCGCTAACAGCTGCTCTCTGACCATTTGTAGCTGCAGGATCATTTCCGATAGCTGACGTTCCTTCTCCAGCACACTCTCGCCGGCTAATGCTTGAAGGGCTGCAGCATCCAAAACAGCGCGGCGCTCACTACAAGATAAAGAAAATAAATGCTATTAGTAGTTTTGTATTTCATTATCGCTTCCTACTCCAAAGAAGAAAGATACGATTACATTACATCATAGTGTACTCAAGGCTATGAGACACATGGTATTGTCTCGTTACCCCAGTAATTACTAGTTATTACACCCTACAAATTGTAACAGTAACGTGTTCACACTACTGTTTTGTGACAAAAATGGGGAAAAAAAATTCTGTTTTTACTATGTCTTGGATTTCTTTAGGAGTTGTTCCAATAATTTACTCTCCATTTTAGAAGGTAAGATTACAAAAGAAATAATTTCATAACGTTGAACAGAATGTATCAGTTTCACCACAAACAACTACTATAGGTTATGGTTGAATAAAGTAAGGTTATTCATAAGCTTGGAAGGCACAAGTGTGAGATACCACAGGATTGGTGTCCCTTTGTCGTACTACGTAACACGTGTCGCGCACTAATTGGGATTCAGTGGTTTGGTATGTACAGGAGCGAATGGCAAGGCAATAGTTAACCGCTTGTATTGGTTTCGAGTGGGACACTGGGGTGTGGGTTGGATTGATCGACATCATTGTGAGCTTTTTTCAATAAAGGTTCTGGGCATAAAAAAAAGTAATTTTCGTCGAATGTTTTCAGAGTTTCCGATTAACGTACGCACGGAAATGATTTAGAGCACCTTTTAAAACCGTTTCCGTGCTGTTCAGTTCTAGCAAATATGGCGGATAAAATGTAATGAATGTTGCAATGTTATGATCGTGGATTTTCATTATGAATAATGTGCTTATATGTCACATAGACATCAAGTGCTTTTATAAGCAATTTATTTAATATTAAACATGTAGATGTAAGGATCTAAATAATATTTAACTTTAGCATAACCATGATAGGTTTCTCTTACCTGAGATAGTTACGTAGCTAAATACACTTTTAAGGTATTTAAAAATTTTTTTCATAAAGCAATAACTGTGCTAAAGAGTATGCTTTTATAATGATAAATACCCAGACGTCAGTACTATGAATACTCTTAATATTTAAAAAGGTATATCGCAATGATCCTTTAGTGACCTATATGGTATGGACTTAAAAGAAACAACAGCCGCATAATAAAAAGGAAGCTGTGCGAATGCACAGATACAGAGTGAAATTGCCAAGCGAAATTACAGTGCGCGATGTCTATAGGTCTTGTTAAATAATTCATGGCGACCCCGTTCTGGGGCAACAGTGAACATGTATGGGAACAAAGGGGGGCTATTACATGATAAACCCATACACCCTTCTCATATAATCATTCTTACTTATAACTACCATATGACAAGCCTGAGTATAATAATTATTAAAATTATTATTAATCGCTTTACTGTTAAACATGTTATTCAGGAATGAATGCAATGACGTTGTTGTAAAATAATATATACTTCTTACAAAAAAAAAAACAATACATCTGTTGATAAATGCAAAACTAAATGATATACACTCAGAGTATGAAACTAGCAAGACATTCACCTGAAGGTAAGTGATACGCTTGCCTATAACAACGTGGCACTGGTTAAGATGGTATACACAGCACCGCATTACGCTCATCGCCTTGAGAAATGAGATGTTAAATTTCGTTACCGCAGTAATTTCACTAGATTACTCTTCAAATCGGAACCTAGTAATGTTTGCACAGTACTGTTGGTGGGCTGCAATAGGAGCTGCAGTCTAACCTACCTAGACGACCTTCGGCACAGTATTTGTGGAAATTTTTCCTCATTTTCCTCGTTGTAAGTTGAGATTTTCATTTTCGAATTTTTGCAAGACCTTTAAGATGTACTTTTATAACAAAATATAACCACACCACAAGGTTTAAATAAAGATAACAGGATATTTTAATAAGGTGCAGAGGATATTCTTTAGTCTAAACTAAGAATTCACTGGTTCGACTTAACATGGAATTACGTATATGTTAAAAATCTGCAGCTATATCAAACAAGACCCTATTGCTAGGAGTTAGTACATTTATTGTTAGGTATTGACATGAAATGTCTGAAGCGTTATATTGTTTGGCTAAGTTTTGAGTAGAGCTTATAACCTATTCCCGCAGTCCCGCACTAGTTTCTGCGGAGTCAGCGCCACAAACAAATGCACCGGAAGAGGAACTGAATTATTGATGCGACGTCCGGACTTTGGAGTTGGTCTTCTCTTATAAGATGCTGTCACTACACATCTCACTGTTTCCGATGTCATGGGGAGAGACACAGCCTTTACCAGCATGCAGATATAAATACTAATATTTGTGGTGTACTCGAAATACAAATTCCTGTTGTATATTATATATGGCGTGGTTTGGAGGAGCTTAAAGATATCATAGACAAGAATTTTATCATCGTTGATAAAACTTATAAGTTATTTATGGTAATGCGGAAAAGCTTTTTTTGCTCTTAAGGTTTTTATTATTACTTGCTATTTTTATTAATCAACGATAAAAAAGAGATGTTCTGTTTGTCATTTTTATGCTGCTTTTGTGTGTTGTCATGACCTCACATTGCTTTTTATTGACTTGACAGATTTTGTTGATTGTGGGTTTTTTGTAGTTACGAAAAACTTGTCTAACCACCAAACGTATATTAAAAGTAAATAAAAAAAATACGTAGCTTTTTTAATTTTTTCTGGAAATGTTGTTAATAATATTTGAAAAATAAAACTAAACGTTTGTTACATCAGAACATTAGCATGTTTTGTAGTTTAGAGTATTGTAATATGTATTAATTTTTCAATGGCCTCTCTATTTTTGTGTAATACAATGTTCCTATTTTACTTTGCAATAAATCGTCTCAGTCACTTTCATATTTTATTCCACTTCCACAATGATAACAGAAATAATCATTTCTCCGCTTTCACTTGTCAATATAAAGGGCGCCCGCGGACCAGTTCCGGTGCAATCATATTAAGAGCTAATTAAACGTTATTTTTGTCATACAGTCGGCATCATTAACCTTTTTTTTTTAAAGACTTTTTGCGCTATTAAAAATAGCTTTTTTTAATAATTAGCGGATCGCGATAATTATAATTGATATAAGTGTTACTTTTAAATTTTTAAACTGAAGTTTAATATGTTTGTTGTCTTTCGAAATGTTCGATGATAATTTGAGTTGAAATCAAAATGGCGGGTACACCGATTCGTATTGAGATGTGAATTGTTTAATGTTGTAAACGAAAATTCACGCTTTCCACTATGTCCATTATTATATATTTTCTCTTCCTCATTTAATTAACTGCGGCTTCTAATGTTATTCATTGGAGGAAAGAATGTCTGCAGTAGTGGTTGCTTGGAAGTAGAATAAATAGTTTATTTTCCGGCTCACTGGGATGTCGACGGGAATATAACGTCTCGAATGAAATGGAAGGTTATGGCCACACCTGTCTCATATCACAATTGTTTGTATTATTTATGCTACTTAGACAAATTTTAGTAAATTTACCTTTCAATACTTTTAATTTAAATATTTTAGAGTAATTTGTATTCCTTAAGTTTGAGCAGAGATGAATATGGGTGTGTGAAAAAGACTTTCATATTTCATTACTTTTTTGGACCGCGTATATTTTTAGTCTAATACATCCTTTAAAAATTTCTAGAGTTGTAATTGTCGTAATTTTTTTGTGGGTAAACTTAATTAAAATGTGTATCACTATAAGAATTATAAGGGAATATTTAAAGAAATCCTTGGTCATGTATTATGTTCAGATTTCATTAAAGGTTTTGATTGAAAAAATATTTTTGATAGGCTTAAGTATAAGTCGCATAAATTTTAGACCTAACAGGTAAATAATAAATTTAATGTTGGTGACTTTCTGTTGCTGGTGACGACTGTCTAGGTAAGTATCAACATAGCTGTTATTGCCAGCCGACAAACAGTACTATGCAAACATATCTGTGTTCCGGTTTGAAGGGCGTTGTAAGCTAGTGAAATTACTGAGGTAATGAGACTTAATATCCAATGTTTCAAAGCGACGATAAACTGCATATAAGCTATACAGTTTTTAAGTACAGTTTTTAAATACAGTCTGTTGTTATAGACACTTGTATAAATTTGCAATTGAAAAATTTTGAAATTGAAATAGCGTAAAGGGAATTAACTAAAGCGAAGGTAAGTGAAGTGGTGAGCCGTGAGTCGGAATAATTGAATCAATTCTATCGAAACATCCAGCGATAGTGGATTGCTCTATTAGTCACCCCTGTTAGGAGCTGATGGAGTTACCAGCTAATGTATTGTTTTAGTGGAGAGGATAACCTTTTTACTGTTTACCTTTTTTTTCGTCATTCAAACGCAGGACATTTCTATAGTAAACGAGAAATTTTATTGATAAAGTAAATTAAGATTAAATATAAAATAAATGTATATATTATTTAACTCTTGGTTTAAACTTGCCATTAATTACTCGTGATATTGAGGATGAGCAGAATAGTATAAAATACATCTGTAACTTAGCAATATGGTTATAACGATAGACTTACAATATGATGATTGTAGCTAAGTTGAAGTTTTTGAGAAACCCTGCTATGAAGACAGTAAATTTTGACCATATCTGGATGTAGAACTATAATGTGTATCATCTAGGAAACAAATGCGACGTTTATTTCTAGTTACAGTAGTTTGCAGACGTGGTAATTTGGTGAACGTTCCCATCGTCTCGTCGCTTTGGCAAATACCAAAAAATAATAGTGAGTGGGAATGTTATGTTAACTTATTTATTTAAACCGTTATTGTTAACCTTAATATAGGTTTCCAAATGGCAGATCTAATGCTTACGGGCATTCTCTGCCTGCCAATCTAGAAAGTGGAGGAATGCTTGTGGCAGTGAAGAGGCACATTTATGTATGTATATTTGTGCTGTATAGCATATATATAATTCTTATGTAGTTTATTTGTATAACCACGTTTGCATTTATAATATTATTAATTGTTATTTTTTGTTTGGTACTTATTTGTATTTTATGTTCTTTCTTCTCTTCACATCTTGAAATGTTGATTGGAAGAGAATGTCTTGTGACATTATGCCCGCCTTTTTGTTTACTGTGTCTCCCTTGTACATATTTATTTTTACTTTTAGTCTATTTTACAAATAAAGTGTAACCATTAAAAAAGAAGATTTGATAACAGTAATATACTGTTAATAGCATACACATACATACCATGTATAAATAAATTTAAGTATAAACATAAACAAATTGTTTCGTACATACGTAAAAAACGATTAATACATACATACATAAGGGGAAACTAGTCCTGTGTCCAAATAACGTCTTTTTACTAATCTCCTAAAAACTTTTTTGTTAGGAACTTTTCTTATTAGAAGAATCATTTATTGGCAAATAACGATATAAGTAAAGGTAGAAAGTAACACTTGTAACATGATGGTAAACAAAGGCAAGTGGCACGCATCGTGAATACAACAAAATCTCTTAAGGGTTGCGTCTGGAGCAGGGGTGACGTCATTAAAATGGATGCCAGCAAGGGGCTGACACGATGAATTTTGACATTATACAGTCTGAGTTGGAACAACGAAAAAATAAAAAGGGGTACGAAACTTTTTCTATTTATCTTTGTAACACTATTCCAGATTAAGTTATTGGTCATGTGACAATTGCTAGAAGAAGATAGTATTTAAAACTAAAACTAAGTTTAAAGAATATTAGAAGATTATATTTATTAGAATATTAGAAGATAATTTATTTTTTTATCAAATAACTCTATTTGATTATAATTATTAACTAATACCATCACCACCAGGTTTTTGTATATTCAATATCTCAGGATACTCTACAAATACTCTGATTCCTAGCTATAGAAAACTTAAATAGGCTTTTTATAACAACTTTTGTGGTCATGTACCATAGAGTAAGACATAATCATGATACCATCCGATAGTGAGCGGTTAGTCTAATATGAAGCTCACTTTCAAATCTTTTTCGGTAATTCAAACATTTCATGGCATTTCAATCCTTGCTGTTCGCACGTTATGAAGAATGAATCAAAGTATTATTTATTACTAATAATTTTAACTGTTATTTGATAAGATTCTTGGAGACTAAATTATATATCGAACTTGTCCAATTATGACACACTTAAAATACCAGTACATTAACTTTATTTAAAGAAGTTATATTGGAATTAAACAAAAGAAACTAATCGCTATTACAGTACTATTTTATTTACCAATATATTCTTATATGAAATTATTGCTATTGGTAATGTTGACAACATCTACAGCTTAATCGGGTTCAGGATCTGCGGATACGGAATCCGAGATATGGACCAATGTGATTAAATTACAAAAGTTGATATTAAAAGAACACCCTGTCAAATGAGTACGGAGAAGTTCGTTTCGCTCTCGAATTACCTTGTATTCGTAACTTCGTCTTTTAAAAGTCTACCCGGAGAAATAAGCATCGATCCAATATGAAGCAAGCATCTCGCCCACCTGACGCTGTCGTCATTCTGAAAACATGTCTTTATGAAACTTCATTTTTACATCGGATACTTTGATTTTTTTCCTGCCTCCTCCCCTCGTTCGCTTCGATCAAAATTCTTATCGTTCCTTTGATGGCTCACAACTAAGAGAAGGAAGTAAATGAGAAAATAATTGCAGCTGTATTATTCGCAGATAGGGCGTCTTTGAGGTCCGCGGGGAACGTTAATTATACTTTTTTTTTTCTCTTGCCTCCGCAAATTGTCAATTAATCAGACACAAGAGATCAATATCTGCATAATTTAATTTGTGTCAATGTCATAATAAATATCATTATATATTAAAGATACTTTTTAAGGTTAATAATTTATAAATTGATATCATTGCTAAGTACTGTATTAAACATTTTATTCATTGTTAATTATATACTATTGTTAAATTAATGAATATAAATATTTGATTATTACAATTAGTTTAACATGACTAGCTAGTGGGAATTCGTGAAACATGCAAGTCAACATATGTTTTTTTCCTTTTAATGCCTTTGATTGATTGGGAAACTAATTTTTTCAAAATTTTGTCAATGTAATATTTTGTCTCAAAGAATCATATGGTATAAAATTTTAATTATAATTAGATTAACTAGAATCTAAATTATACAAAGTGGAATGTAGTACAAAGAATACTTACGTTAACATGTTTGTGATAGTTATAAAAAATTAATAACTTATCGACATTCTTCAATGACCAGCTGCCTATAGTTGGATGCAGAGGCACCGTAAGCCCATCATGTGGGCCGCATAAAGTATGCAACACCGGGGGCTGCCACACGCCGACACAATTTGTGGGCAACAATAAAAAATCCCTTAACGCCAGCCAACGGTAACTTGCTAGGGTTATTCATCTTGTTTGCCCCTCGCGCGACAAGTTTTCGATTATTGTGGATATAACACAAAAAAATATATATTTTACAATTCTTTACAAATTTTACATCAAAATTAGTAAATACTCTTGTAGATTTTACATAAAGTGACGAGGCATACAAAACTTTTAACTGATGGTAAATGATACGCTTGTCCCTAACAAGCTAGTTAAAATTGTACACGCAACACCACATTATACTCTTCGCTATAAGACATAAATTAAGTATCGTTACCCCAGTAATTCCACTAGATACAACACTATACAAACCGGAACACAGTAATATTTGCATATTACTATTTGTCGACTGCAATATCAGATGCGGTGGTACTTACCTAGACGGTCTCTGGCAACAGAAACCTACCACCAGGAAAAATAAAAATAATTTCACAATTATTCAAAATATATTATAATACAAATGGTTATTATAACTAAAGTCTTAATAATTTTTGTGTTATAATAATCAAAATGATATACACTGCACCTGGCTCATCGTCGGATGACGGCGGAAATTGGAGCTGCAGTGTTATCCAGACGGTTTTCAACAATAAGATCTATCATTAGTTCATGTTTCCGTATGTCGTATCCACAATTTCCTTACAGGCAACAATGCATTCATTATTATTTTAAAAGGCAGTCGCCGCCGTCGTCCGTCATGTCTTTGAGTTTTTATTGAGGCTGGGACGCCAGGAGAGTATTGAGGCAGCGCACCCGCCGGGAGAGGGAGGGAGAGGGGGAGGGGAGCGGCGGGCTCGGGCCCGGCGCCGGCGGACGGCTTACGGGCTTATTAGCAATAAACAAACTGGGGCTTCCGCGTGGTGCTGCCGCCGTAGGGCCACGCGACGGGCGGACGCGTCGGCGGAAGCGGGAAAAGTATAAACTTATTAATTTAAAAAAATCATTGAAATTGAAAAAAAAATATTTCAAGCTTTTTCTTTCAAGTTCATTATAAGGATTGTTTACTGTACTCGTAGCCCTGCGTTAACACATTCACTGCTAAACACTCGGATCCGAGTACATAGGGTCCGTAGTAGCGTCTCCAAATCAATTTTGAAAAAACAGTTAACTCAATTCTTCAGAAACTTTTATTTACCGTATACAATCAATCGTTTACATATACATTGATAAATAAGATTTCAAAATAATTGGTTTACATAGATGATGTATTTATGTGGCAGTGAATGTGTTAAGTAGATAGTTGTAGCTAATTATATTATATTACATACATTTTCATATAGATTAATAATATATATCGGCGCGATACATGATTCGCGACATTTAAAAAGAATCACTTTAGTTAAATAAGTCAAACAATCGAT
>DWLS01006218.1:0-11873 GCA_018246255.1 Pachliopta kotzebuea | reverse complement strand
ATTATATCTAATTTCTCACTATTGTTTCTTTTTATTTTCTAATTAAAATAATATTAATGAATTATTACAAGTTTTACTAAAGCGCCATCTTTAATCAAAATCGAATACTAAAACGAAGTATGTGGTATATTAGTCCGCTTTAAAGGCTTAACAAAATTAAAATTTTCTATCACCCCCATTACTTAAACGACATTGGGAGAATTATTTTTAGAGAAGCTATTAAATATGAAGATGATGTATTTCTATAGATGAAACCTTAGATAAAGATATAGACCCTTTCTGTTGTAAAAATAAAATTTATGGGGTGTATACTAGAGAATGTTTAAAGGTAGGCAATAGTATAACAGAATTTTTTCAAGAACAAGCCATCGAAACATAATGAGCACTAAAGATAAGGAGATCATTTCTCATAAGTACGTATCTTTTATTAGCTATAAAGACGCCCCTGAATTTCGACTCAAAAGGAACGGCCGTTCCCTTGAGTAGTTAATTTTAAATGGCACATAACAATCACCAGGGGCTTACTTTATTGAATTTACGAATGCCGATGTGAAAGCATTTATTGCGACATACTTTTCATGTTTCAGTATATCATAAGATATAGATAATAACAGCATAACCGCAGAGGTCCAAGGTTCTAATTCAGAGTCAAATATATATAGTGATACTTAAATAGTTTCAGGATTTTTTTGAACTCGCCTATCGAGCTTACAATCTCATAACTTTAATCTGTCGCCATAACAACATTGCTTAACATATAAGAGTCAAATTGCTTTAGGTGATGTTACACCATCTATGATTATATTGTCACTTAACATTAATTACCCAATCAGCGATTAAAAAAAACATATACTTATTCTATAATTATAAGTGATTCGCGAGTAACATTGATACAGCTACTAAAACTAATAACGCTTAAAACTTAATATGTTGAATTTCTTATAGCAAATAAAAATTTCTTGATATAGGAAGATACAAATTTCAAGCTCCATTTATTGGGCGATTCCGATTTTAAACGGCTCGCTGAATTTATACTCAATACGTTTCCTACGTAACGATAAACGTCGACAAATGACAATAATTGAAATATCACTTAAGTGGAAATTTTTGTCATATTACACTTTTTCGTAAAAACTAAATTTGGTGATAAAGGTAAACTAACAATGTTCAGAATTGCTATGAGAAATTTTATGTAACTATCGTTACAAGCCTTGTCAAACGATTTCTCTCTCTTTCTTCTGCCCTTCTCCAATAATTCCGATCTTCACCAGGTCGTTTCTCCAACAGGCAGCCGATCATGCTGTCCTTTCCGATTACAAGGGTTTGAACTAATTTTTTTTTCTCATTTGACGACCATTTCTTCTACTTCAAAGTATACAATTTCATTGAAATAATAAGTACTAATAAAAATTTGATTACTCTAAAATTTTTTTTTTAAAAAGAACAATAAATAAGGTACCAAAAAAATTTTATGAGTATCCTTAATAATTAAACATTTACAGCTAAATGAAAATCATGTATTTTGTTTTGCTAATATACTACTAGGCATTAGGTATAGTAAAATCTCAAACAAAAGTATATTAGCATCTGTTAGCGTTTGGTATTAGCAAAAAAATTTAATACCTCTTGTGCTTTCTTCGCTAGTCTGGTGATTAGGTTCTCTGGGTAGACTTGGTGTACAGAAAAGGAGGGTTGCTCCACGCCTGCTTGCCTCCTTATATCCTCCCATCTCTCCTCGCCGTAGTTCTGTCGGATGTACTCCGCCATATTCTCCAAGAGTAGCCCGTACATCGTGATGCCTGGGTAAAAACCATTCATTCAATACTTGACAACACAAAAACTTATGTAAAAATAAACATTATTTTGTATGCATTTTCGCTAAATTTTTCAGATACTGTAGATGTAAGAAAATTAAGTATTTTTCATTAAAATTTTTTCTTATCTTATATATGAACAGTTGTTTTTAATACTTATTTTATTTTTAATACCCTTTAGAAAGAAACAAAAAGTGATTATTTTGACTATATATTATTTAACTATAAGTACCAAAAGACAATCACAGAATAGTATACATAAGGGAAGTGTATTTCGTTTATAAGGATGATCCTGAATGATTATTCAAGCAACAAACAGTTAATAAGTTACAGATTTAAGTTCGCATAGACAAACATAGGCTGAGTATTGTAGCTACTCTAATTTAAAATATTGTAAGTTATAAATAAGTGATAATGAAACACACCACGATCTTCAGTTTCCAAGTAAGAATCGCATGACGCAAATCCTTACACGCTGAATAAATTATGTGACATCCATTGGAAGGAGATTGTAGGTAATTAAATATTTATATAACACGTGTTGCAAATTCTTATATATCGAGGCCTATGTGGTTTAAATGAATATTGATTAGATTTAAACTTAGTACTCTTTTTTATTCAAATAAATCCAGAGAAAACCTTTAAATCCAATGTTAAATGAGTTAGTAATAAATAGTTAAATTTCGTTTAGTTCATATATTCCTTACATATACATTAAGTTTAAAGATTGAAAAAAAAAAAACTCTTTGAATACAATTTATAACAATTCACTAGTTACTTATATAAGTACAAGTAAAGTATTACTTTATTTAGGACAAGTTAGATTTTCGTTCTTTTTGTTAAATAAATACTTTGTTGCAGAGTATGGATTTATTTTAACCAAATCCTATTTAGGTTGTATCAATATGTATACTGTGTAATGATTACAATGTTTTCAAGAGTGGGATGATAAATTTACAAATAGTATAGATCCACACAGGGAACGGATACTAAAGGAAATTATACAGTTTGGCGTAATATCAGGCAATATAGTGTCAACCACACCTGTGTTATATTGTCATCATTATTTTTCTTCTCATGTCCTATCTTTTTCTTTACGCCTCATGAATCTCGTGAAACTAGTACCTGTAAGAAACTATAGCAGAAATCTAATAAATTCTTCTTGTAACATACATTATCATTTGCTCCGACAAGTATCTATATTATTTCTTGGTAAATTTAACTTAATAAAATGAAATGTAATTGTTCAATAATTTCTTCATATAAGTAAATACCTAATAAAAAAAATAGTAGTCGCTCAAAATTAGCATCTGCACATTGTCTCTTAATAATACATGTAGTTAAAGTGAAGATTTTTTTGTTGATGTTAACAAAATTTAGTAATGGGCGCAATATAAGAGAAATGATAGTTAAAAAATAAAAAATATTAAATAGACATACTTTTATTTATGATAAATTTTCTTCAACATCTATTAAAGATTATATTTAAGCAAATGTGTAAAAAAAAAGCTTACGTGTTCATGAGTATTTAATTCTCTTTGAGTGACACCTTATGTCTCAAAATATTAAGTAAAACCTCGTATTTCCTCAATATTAGAAAAAAACAGAAAAAGTTCAATGGTGATATTCAATATGAGGCTTTGTAAATAAACAAGCGAAAGATTGAGCTTATAAATTGTTTAACTAACCTCTGAAACTATTTTGATAATACAGATATGTAAAAATTGTATTTAATGTGCAGCCATTGTATCGTACACAATCAACAAGATCGGGCCTAATATCATTAATAAAAGTATAGGTATCTAAAATTAGCCACACAATACAACATGACGCCATACCGCCGAATACGGAGCACTAAAATTTGACAGATTTTCCTAATATAGCGGCAATAAAAAAATTTAATGTTTCATTTACGTTCTCACATTGCACGGTTTTAAAACAATTAATGGCATTATTAGATTTTGGCATTTGGAATATATTTGATATTTGTTACATATTATACTGCGGGTGGTCTCCGTTGCCTGAGAACGTTTAGTTAGATATCGCCACAGCAGTATGCAAACAATACTGTGTTCCGGTTTGAGGGGTAGTAAAATTACTGGAGTAACGACACTTAATACCTCATGTCTCAAGGTGATGAGCGCAAATGTCAATGTAGTGCTGTGTGCAGCTAACGCTACGTTGTTATGGACAAGCATATCACTTAACATCAGGAGAACGTCGTCACACCGAATAAAAAAATCATATTTATGGCGGTTAGACGTGGGTTTGATCTTCACTGAACTTGAATTTCTAGTGCAGAAAAGCATCATCATCAAACTGTTTCCAAGAAAACCAACTTTTTTGGAGACGGTTTATTTGGCCAACATGGTGCATTAGCTTGATTATCTTTAATTCTCTATGAGAGAAGATCCGATTCTTTTTAATTATGTAGTTAACCATAAAAAAATTTCTTGGTAATCTTTGGGTTTTTAAATCGTCTAGATTATTAACCTACTACCTGCCCTGTATTATTTCTTGTTCATTAGAGTTTAAACTTATGTTTTCAAAGATGATCACCCTAGTAATTTCACTAGCTATAGCACAGTTATAATTTGAACATAGTATTATTTGCACACTGCCACGGTAGAAATTGGAGTTGTTTTGTAAATATTGAAAGAGTAATAGTGAACTACCTCCGGTAAACATGATAACTAAATTAGGACAATGGAGTACATAATGATTTTTTTTACTCAAAGAATTTCGGTTGATTTCATTAATGTAGAGCCTTATAATGAAACACCACGATAAGCTCCGAAAATTAATGAAGTCGTCGACGCGAATACATTTCGAGAATTCGATATTAGCCAACTGTATATTGATTCAGAGGAGACATATGGGAAAGAAATATATAATAGATATAGTGTCGAGTAGGTGATGATATTTTTTTAAACAAAGGTGTGAAAAGTACAGTAAAACTATATAATATGTAATACCGATACCCGGTATTTCCAGGTTTCGTTTGGATTAGTATATTTAACTTTAAAAGTATTAGAAATAGATACTTATTAATATCTTGAATATATCTTTGCCTATTTAATTAAAACAAAAATCTGTTTTTTTTTACCATTTCGTTCTGTCTATTTCACTTAGCGTATTTTTTCTTTTGTTAAGTGTACTCTCAACTTTGATTCTCGTCAAGTTTCAAACGCGCTGTAACTCTTAAAAGCTGAGGTGAAGGTCTTTATCATTAAGTCTGAGTCCTATTTTACTCATCACTCACAGTCCACTAGCTTAAATATATATTATTCTGTAGTTGTATATAATTGTAATGCGAAGGTGTCGTTAGCATTGAACAACACCTTGTTTTTTAACATACCTGCGTTACGAAATTCTGTTCTTTCGTAATAATTATAATTACAAGTATAATTTTTTGTATTGGTGTTAGTACATAAATTACATAACTTTCTGGATATTTAATATTTTGGTATTACAAGTATCGCAGCTAAACCACGCTCGAACAGTAAAAAAATAAACTTTGCAAGCTATCCTTTTAGGGAGAAGTTATTAAAAGTATGAAAGTTTTCAAAGTAACAAAATTAACGTCTAAATTGGCTATTGTACATAGTTACATTAAAAAAGTTTCATTTGCAGTTTTAATTTAATTACAATCGTTATAAAATTTATACAAAGTTTTCCTGAATACGTTTTCCTTACTTTCATAGAATTATATAAGTAATATATAATATAATAAGGGTCAATACTTTAGTCACAATATTTAGACTAAAATTTGTCAATGTTTAAGTTATGGTTTACATCGAATATAAAAAAGTAAAAAAAATTATAAAGAGGATTGTTTCAATACATATATAAATAGACACATAATATCTTTCTCTATATATTTTGTTTCGTCTTTACTTAGGATCGTGGCTCCGTTGTAATGAGCTTTTAATGACGATAAGTTAACACAACTAATGTATAAAATAAATAAGTAAATAAATAATTCATTTACATTGGAACATATTTGTGACACTTGTATACCAAAGTATACTTATATACACAATGCTTTACATGAAATAATTCACTTTACATTTTTTTAATACGTTGTAACTACAGTATTTCCTTAATACAGCTGAATAAAAATTTGTAAAACAAATTCTAGTCTTGCATTTAAGTTCAAGCTTGATTATATTAACTAGAATTTTCCTACATAAGACATTCACAAAATTACATGTTATCATTGTTTGCATTTCATTGTTTTGTTTACAAACTTGCATTACGTATGTTTGTCGGTTAATTGAATGCGCTAAAACGTGTTTGCTTTAAATCTCAACTTATTACCATCTGATATACTATTATTAAACGACTGGGAATTTTAATAAACAGTAACAATGGTTTTAATTGCTATTGTTTTAAGTTTCATTGACTGATTTTTATTAATATGTAATAAATATATCTATGAATAAGTTAAGTGCTAAGTTTATCGGTTGGCTTATTTAAGTTTTAACTTTGTTTGGTACTGAAGTTTGGTTTCAATAAATTCACTTTTTGTCACCAAAATCTCTGAGAATTTTCACAATAAAGTATAAAAAGTAAAAGGCTAAAAAGTATTTCTTACTAGATGTGCAATAATTCTCAAAGTAGATATGCCCTTTTTATGAGCGGCAGTACATTTACGCTCATATTTTATTCATTTATATTCACGCCTGCACTTTGTTTAAGTAATGGTTTAAGGTTTTATATTTTGCAAAAACCCTACACCATTCATCTGCTATATGTGTACATAATTTATACGTTTGATGATCTTAACCCTTTAAATATATTTCACCTAAATAAGTAACAAATAATAACTCTTCCTTTAACTTTAATATAAGAAAAGTCAAGTCAAGAATCATTAAGAGAGAGATTAAAGTAAATTATATATTTAACAATTAAAGAAATGTAAATTTGCTTTTACTTAACTAAACGAAAGACTTGCAGATCTCAGTAGTTTACCAGGTGGAAATTTATACGTCTATTTGGCACTGGTCACAATGTTTACGTCTTCATTTATGCTTAACGTCTGGAGACAAAACGTTAAGTTTCATTGCTCAAATAATTTTTGTCTCTTATATGATGATAAGAATAGGCTGAGTTGATGGTACCCTAATACTAGTTACAGTGCTCTTCAAATCGAAATAAGCAACGTTTACACAGTATTGTTCAGTAGTAGAAGGCACCGCGGTTGTAACTATCCAAACAGTCTCCAGCAAAAATGATCAATAGAGTTTTTAATAAACGATAAGTGGTTTACTACACAAAATATATAGAATTGCTAACGTTTTTAGATAATAATTTTAGTAAATAAATTATTAACATCCACTTTCGTAGTATTCAGTACAGCCGATATGCAAGGTTGAAGTGCATCATTATCTGAATACACTTGTAGATCTTTAGGTCTATTTTATTTCTTTCTTTTATTTATAGTACAATACAAATGATATGATGAAGCCATTGCTCTATTATGCATTCATAAGTATGTAAGAAAAACTTGCAATATTATATATTCATGAAGTTATTTATAAGATATCTAAGCTGCTTTGATCATCGTTTGGTTTGCCTAGTCACACATTTTTCTTTCTATGTATGGGTAATACTGATCTCTTTTATTTTAGATTGCAAATTCTGGTTGGGTAAAGCTATAAAAGTCGTCAATTGAACTCACAGCACATCATGATATAATGACATCGCATAGTCATAATCGTAATATCATCAGGAACATTATTCAAATAAATTTGCTTTCGAGTCAAACTATTATTCTTAAAAATATTTAGTCGATGTTGTAAACAACCGAAAAATTTTACATAAAAGCCAAAGTTTTCTCTTTGTTTTCATTACATTCATCATCACCATCATAATTTCTGTCTGTAATCGTTCACTGCTGAACACAGGCCTCCTCAATTGACTTCCAACAAGACAGTTCCTGTGCTTTCTGTATCAGATGATACCTAGAGATCTTCACTACATCCTACAAAATCATAGACTCGATTCATTAAAGTCAAAAAAGAATACATAGGAGATTAAAAAACAACGTAGATCTAAAAGTTGTTATTCAAATATATAAGATTGTGCTAGTCTACCAAATTTCCATAAATTCAATTCAATTCAATTATTGAAAAATATGTAATTTACCATAAAAATTAAGCAAGTGAAATTAAACAATTTTGAAATCATGTATGACCATTTTAAATTGTAATTGTTAAAGTTGTTATTGCTTAATAACAATAGGAAGTTTTTGCAAAACCTCCCCCGAGCAACACTATGAACGCAGGGTGGTAGAGTTTTACGACGATCTTATTTGTAGACAAGTTGCGGTGTAGTCGTAAACTTTGATTGTACAACTGTTTTCAGCTTATTATTACTGCCAATTCACACAGTATTCTTAACTGAATAACTTTAACCACAATTTACTCGTATTTTTTTCGAGTAAGAAGACAAGAAAATAAATACACTAGAAACAAATTAACTAAAAGGTGAATATAAGAGATTCTCATTAATTCTGTCAACCTTTAATTATAAAGAGAAGAAGAATTTATAAGAAAAATAATTGATTTACTTCCTTTTTAATAGTGTATGGTAAAAATAAGGCCGTGAAATGTGAAATGTTCTCCCTAGCCAATCTTACCAACACATGGTCGCAGACCAGAACTTTCATCTTATACGGTTTTAAGGGAACCTTAAAAAAGTAACAAATTACGTAACAATTATGACTAAATATTACTGTCTTCTACTTTCAACCTATTGAATTTACTGGTGTAAGATAAATGAGTTTATATTTATTCTTGAGATAAGAGGGGAATAAGTATAGTCTTAAATAATATTATTTTCAGGGCTACATGATAATTATGGGTATTATTATTAGGTTCGTATTATAGGTATTATTTATCACAAATTTAATCTTCTTTTTTCTAGTTTCTTTTTAGTGTAATTAAAAAAAAACCCAATGGTAGGATTTCCTATTATTTATATTCCCACCGGTGTAGTAACAACAAATTTCTTGTTTTCTTATTCAGTACGCGAATTGAAACCGTTCATTTTACGTCGTAAATGTAATATATTGCGTTTTAAATCTTCCTGAATTGTTATTGTGGACAGACGGATAATGAGATTACGCTCAATGCTAGTTTTGTTCCGGCGTTATGTGATAGTTATGCCCGACCTCTAGTTTAGAACACGTAGGAAGTAAACGGAACACAAGTTCATTTAGAATTTTAGATAATTCGTCATCAACTTATTTTTGATAGACACGAAACTAAATTATTAGAAAACAATTCTTATTAAATTGTATAATTAAGTGAAGTTCAGTTGAAATGGTGGCGATGATGAACTGATATATAAAGTTCAGTATACAATAAAAGTGACTCGTAACTTACATTAAAATCAAAGTTTATTTAAAATACTCATAATGACCCTATTTAGATTTAGGTGAAACTTACTATTTTATTGATCGCAATTAGCTTTTAAGTTAATTGCGCTGAATTTAACTTTGTAAAAATAATATAATATTGATTTTGTTCCAGCCTTCTATTTTCATCTTATCTAGTCATCGAAGGTGAAGCTGAAAGGAATTTGCTTGACGGGTCGATGAAATAAATTAAATCTAGTGAAATCTTATGGTTCTGTCATTGTTATCTTCTTCATGGTTATTAGATGATAATGTATTTTACCACCTCATGAACAGTTAGCCTCATGAAAATTTAGTATAGTGCTAAGTAAATAAAAAATTAGATAATGATACTTATTATAGAGTGATTAGTATAAAACCTAATATTTTCATTACACCATATTTGTTTTAGAATTAAAAAGTACATGATTTTTTCATTTTATAAAAATAAAGATTATGGTAACGAAATCCTGGATAGACTTTGTTATTACCTTTAACACATTTGTTTTAAGTAGATATGATTTCTAGAGAAAAGGAAAACTATAAAATATAACCCAACACACAACTCTTGCGGCTGACAGATACAAATGGAGCAGTAAATTTGTTTTTAATCTTTATTTAATTCGCAGTAAACATTGCTAATGGATTATAACAAAAGGACACACCAACTAGCGTCCTCCATAGTAAGTTTAACCCTGTATTACCCTTACCTCAGCACACAATACGCACAACGAAAACAGTTTCGCAAACGACCTCTAGCTGAATACAAACGCAAGCACGTTACGATATATGTATAAACTAATCTGACACCCTGTTCTGCTTACGGATTAAGCTACATTTATTATTAACAATACAGTAAAAAAATAAGTTATTAGCAATAACAAATGGAGAACATTTGACCGGTGTCTTGAATGTTACATTGATAAAAAATTATTGTCCAATTCACAAAAGAAACAGATTTACTACAGCTAAGATTTCAGTTTTTCTTATTAACCTCTTAACATTTGATTCAATTTTACATAATGTTAGGGAAATATACGGTTGAAGGTATTAAAATGTGCTCATCCCGAATAGTCTGAAACTATTATTTCTATAAATATTTTTCAAAGTCTTAATACACCTAACTAATTAAAAGTCGAAGTTCTGTATTCATTATTAAAATTCTTCTAACCTCGGTACCAATAGAAGATTTGGCAAAATCAGAGCATTGCTATTTTCTGTTGCATTTACGATAATTAAAAAAAATTACTTCTAATAGTTTATGTGTATAGTTATGTAAATAAGGATGTGTACACTCTATGCGTTGCGCGGATTTATTTTTAGATTTGACCTCGGATCACCCTGTTTATTATTCGGCAACACTTTCGCTATTGTCTCAAAAAGGGACGAAGCGCGTGACATTTTTTTGCGATAGAAAAAAAATCGCACTTCAGATTGTTTTTGGGTCCAACCATTGTTGTAAATGCTACGGTAATTGAATAAAGATTCGATTTGGTCATCAATTTTGTTATTCTAAACGTATTAGAAATGTTTTGGTGATTTATAATTGTGCAATCGTAGTATTGGAAACTGCTTTGTTGACGAGAGGGATTTCACTAATAAATTCGTTTTAGATTACAAATTTCATTAACTATTAAATTAACTAGTAAACAGAATGAAATAACAACCGGATAGTGGTTTCATTCATTGTTTCTGTTCAGGCAGGTTACTAAGTGAAAGAAGATAACCTCTGTGATATTCTATGCCAATCGTGAAAAAGATCAGAATATTATATAGGTGTAGATGTTTGACTGTATAGTAGTAAGTAAATATCAATCCCATGGACATGTGCCTATTTCGATTGTAATAGATGTAATATTCCTTCCCCCGGTGATGTACACCGCAGTCAAGAGAGCTTTCATTCACAGTTTTGTCATATATAGATATCGCGAAATTACTTTGTCCAAACTAGCTTTTAGTTTATCTACGAAGTTTATGCAACTATTAATTTATTTCTGTGATTAATGCGATTAAATATGGATAACAATAATTCTCAATACAATTTTAGGTTTATGTTGTCTGTTACTTAACATTATGTAACGAATTATAATAATTCATAATAATAAATTAATTATTTTATAGTAATGTCATATAACGGAAGACATTACAACAACTTACATAATTATTTATTTCGATTAATAGGGGTTATAATCAAGTTCTAACGGAAAATAAATAATAGATACAGTACGAGCATATGTGAAAATAGTTAAAGTCCAGAAAGAGGGAGTTGATGTAATGAATTTGGGACGTAAGTAGAGAGGGTTCGCGTAATGACAGAGTAGTGCGAGCGAGCGGCGCGGCGAGGCATAATCGCACTTTCACGCGTGTGGAACGGATGGGTATTGGAACACAAACTAACAACATGTTGAGTATAAAAGTATGATTCATGCTAATTGATATACATATTGATTGGGGAGTCAAAACACGACAAGACAAAACACTATAAAACACGACAAGACAAAACACGAGAAAACACGATAAAACACGTTAAAACACGTCAAAACACGACAAAACACGATGTAAAGAATTATAATAATTCATGATGATAAATTAATTATTTTATAGTAATGTCATATAACGGAAGACATTACAACAGCTTACATAATTATTTATTTCGA
>DWLS01006217.1:0-11875 GCA_018246255.1 Pachliopta kotzebuea | reverse complement strand
GCAGAGAATGCCTGTAGGCATTAAGTCCGCCTATTGTACCCTATTTTAAGGTGTTGCAATAAAGTTTTTTAAATAAATAAAAAAAAAATAATTTCACTAGCCTACAACGTGCTTCAAAACAGAACATAGTATTTATCGTACAGTATTGTTTGACCGCAGAAAAAAGAGTTGCGGTAGTACTTTCTGAGACGGTGTCCGGTATTATTTTCATATAACTTTTTCAAATAAGTTTTATTTTGTTCGATAATAAAAAAACAAACTTCTACGAAGTATGCGATTGATGAAAATATAAGTATGTTTATTTAAGAACACACATCCAGATAGATCCCAAATACTTCCAACAAATTATTTATTAACTACTGTTAAAGATGACCCCTGATCATGTCGTTGTGATAGCCTCGTTGAAAAATATTAAAGACGTATAGTAGTTTAAAGCTATTAAGTCAAAGTTTCATGGAATATATTATAAGAGATCTTTGTCTATCAGTGGACGTCTATAAGTTGAGGTAATAATGATGAAAGCGGAAAAGGTTTCCGGACTATGATGTTATGAAACTTTTAAAAAAGTGTTAAAAAATATTAAAGCATCAGATGTTTATATTCAAAGCACATGAAAGATACTTTTTATTTTATAAATAGTCTCCGGCAGTAAGTGGCTGTTGGTTGAAATTGTCTAACACCGCGACACTTATAATATACATATATAGCATAGTGCAAAAAAACCTTGGAAAAAATACTACTGTTATATAAGAAAATTAAATCTAGACGTAATGAAATAAATTCATCACAAAGCTTTAATAAGTATAATATACTACTTAGTTTAATATAAATATGACGATACCATCTACGTTTATATATCGTATAGCCATGTAAAAATTTTAGGTTAAGTTAATTTAATAGAAAACTCATTAAAGTATCTGAGCTCAGATCCTCCCGTAAACTTGAATTTAACAAACATAAACTTTTTTCATATAATTTAGTGAGCATATTTTTTGTTCGCTTAAAGTAGAAACAAGTTTCCAATAATGTAACTAGTTCTCCTTTGAAATTATTGCCTTTGTGGCCGTTTGTCTTTTCTACCTGAGAGGTGTCCAGTGTGAACCGAATCCTGAAGTTAATTTCACGGGGAATTTCTTACACTGTAAGAAAGCGAATTTATTTTTCAAGCGCTCTTGTGTATAATGGAATTAATTTATCTTCTGGTAAAACTTGATTTTATCTCTTTTTAATGATTGCTTTTTTTTATTTTACTTGGCGACGTGACAAGCAGTGCGTTTATCAGATGGTTAGTGATTTGCTTGCCCATGACAACGTGGCGATCGTTAAGATGGTATGCATCACACCACACTGCACTCGTCTCTTTGAGACAAAAGGTGTTAAGTTTCGTTACTCCAGTAATAACTCTATCTTACAACGACGTATAAGCTGAAACACAGCAATGTTTGCACAGTACTGTTTTTCGGCTGCAATAAAAGATAGTTACCTAGACTGTCTCCGGCAGCAGAGACCTACCACAAGAGATATGATCCGATAATTAGTGTAGTCTGGAAAATGTAATGTTCCTTATTAAATTAAATTAAGTAAACAAGATTATTTGTAAGCGATAAGAAGTCATTATTAATGTCTTTAGTCGTATTTCCTCTAATATTATCTTTAACAATCAGACAAAATCTAGTTGGAAATAAATGAGGCTTACGTTTCCTTTAAGCAGGTTACCTAGTGTTTATTTTTAATTACTGACGTATATTCTTTATTGAAGTTGTTTATTTCAAAGCGAATTATTAAAGGAATAAAATCAATATAATAAATTATACGATGCAATGATAACAGGCACCAGGCATGTTTTATAGTAAGCAGAAATAAGAATGTGTATAATACATAATTCAAAATATCAACGTTTCCAGACTTTATCTCACCGAACGTTTGCCGCTTTAACTAAAGTTGTGCTCTATTATTTTCTTGACATATTTCACAATAGCAGAACCCTAAACCAACATTCTAAGCAACGAGGAATATTTGTTTCTTGTCAGAAAAGATTTTAATAAGAAAGATTGTATCATATTGAATGTTCTCAAACCTTTCGAAAATATTTTTGAATTTGAAAATATAATTACAGGTATTTAAAAAAGCAAGATTTGTAAGCATCGTAAACTGATCTCTGTACCAATTTCCTCAAGTCAATCAATGATAAAGTCGTTGGTATTGTTGTTGTCCGTTTTAAATAGACGTTTAATTAAACTTTACAAAAAGAAAATTTAAAATGTTATGATATAAACGTGTCCATCTTTGACATAAACGTTAGAAGAGAATAAGAATGTATTGTAGTTAAGTTATAACAGCTGTTTTAGTAAAAACTAGTAAAATAAAACTTCTTACGATATAAAACTTAATATTTACGTGTAATTCTTGCCTCTTTAAACTAGAAAAGTATTTTAAACATTTTTTTTTCTTCAATATTTTAAAAACCACAAACAACACTAGCGACGGAAGTGATAAGTGTGATCAAATTTGAGAAATGATTCACTTCATTTACAAAGAATATCAAAAGCTCCGAGTACAAAAGAAACCCATCACTCAGAAGTATGCAGTAAAGAATAGCTGATGTCAAAAGCATTTCCATTCAATGATACTCTTCTGAATGAATTATTCAGTATTGATGTTTATTACTTTTTACTTTTGGAGTTCAATACATTGTTGCAAACATCTCGAATTGATCTATACCATTTGCACCAGAATGGCTATATTTTTAATAATAAGTTACCTTTAATGTTTTTTTAGTTGTAGAATATTAACTGTATCAGATAACATGAAACAACAGATAATAAATCACCGCTAGAGGGTGCTGATACAGAAAAATATTAAAAATAATGAAAGAACAACTGCTTATTCAATTCAATAGATGGCGGCTATAACTACATAACCTGTCCCGAATAAGGGATCTTTATATATTTTCCTCTATTGTTGTGTAATAATGCAGTATTATTACTAAATTATAATATATATGTTTATTTGTATTTATATATAAAACTAAATGCATTAGGACGTATAAAACATTGAAACCGATGAAATCGCAATAACTCAAATTTATCAATATTTTTCATAATCGCCGAGTGAAAGAAAGAAATAAGCTTTTCGGTTATAATATAATACGGATTAAATCTTTAGTAATTGTAAATGATCAACTCCTTTAACTCAAAACAGATCATCATATTAAATAAACTAAATTCAAGTTAGAGTAGGAAGTGACAATAAACATGGGTACAATAAGCTGTCTGTTGTGTTATCGCAGTCTGACAAACATTCCCAGTAGTTCATTGTAAACTTATGCCCGTTAATAACGTGAACTTTGTGGGCAAAGTGGCTTGCCTGCCTCTCAGATATTACAGATGAGAGTATTTTACATTCATCTGAAGTCCAAGCGAAAAAATATTACAGTACTTTTCTATTTATCTTCTTACCTGTCGCGACGTGAATATTAACCATTGTTCATGTGAAGTAAATTCAATGAATTTGTTAATAGAAAATAAGGACTTTGAGTTTATATACGCTTAAATTTAAGGCTTAACTGTTTATGTTTAAAAAAGACTAGGATTCAAAGAGTACTCACCTTAATAAAAGAGTGTATAATAAAGCGGCAGTGTAACGAGAGTCTGTACACATAGCGGGTGAGTTAACACACCGCCGCGAACAACTGCACCTCGCAGATTTTTAATCTCACGAGCAGTGAGCATACAAGCGGTACCACCGTGTACTGGATGGAATACGATAGAAAAACAATCTACGTACATATTCAAACCGCTGAAATTCATTTTCTTTTGACGGTGATATGCGTTTCTTTATTTTCTTTAGATTAAAAAATACCAATAACTCAGTCCAACTTCGTTTTTCCGGAAACAGTTTCACATTATCTTTACATTGATATTTGGTTCTAAATCTCTTTTTTAAGTTATTAAACATAATAAACTTTTTCAAAAAAATCACATCTTAGTCTTTTTTTTACTACTTCTAGCATATGAACTAGTGTCTTGACACAATTGCAAGATTCTGGTTTAATCGATAGAAGTAGCTCCATTTTTTTTTCGTGAATATATCATATACAATATTTTAAACAGCGTTTAAATTATATATGAATATTTAATTGTAATTATACGACAGAAATTCTTCAAAAAAGAAGAAATTCGAATCAGAATCGGAAACTAAACTTCTTCAGAGGGAATTATATGTATAATTTTTTCTAATGTTTTATAATAAATCTGTAAGTCTAATATTATATCTAGTATCAAATAATTAAAATACATAACAAAATGCAAATTAAAATATTATTTATCTGTTACAAAGTAGAATACGATTCATTTGTTTACTTTAAATTTTAGATATTCTCTAGGGACAAAGATTGAAGGGGCCCTTTACCTCTTAGGATTAAAAGTTATCAAGTCTCTGAGATTAGACACGATTGTCATAAAATATTCCCTAAAATTATAGTCTCTTAAAAGTTATATTACAGGGTACGAGAAATATTTTATATTTTCCACTGATATCTGTTATAGATGCATCCGATATTGTTTTGTGGAGGTATACAATACAATCTCTTAGTATTGTGTGTACCACGGCTTTATTCAAAATATTCATTACGCTTCACATTTCAGATTATTTTAGACAGAATGAATTTCAACACTAGTTACACAATATTCAACGACTGTTTGCTGTGTTTTCTCGTAATAAAATGTAAATGAATTCTGAAGATGTTTGATTAACATTACAATTTTTAAAAATTTGCAAAATTGTCCTGTAACTTTGTTATGATCTGTATGTGAACAGAAAACTTGATTTATTTTTATTACTACCTTTTGTACTGTTCTAATCCCAATATAATATCATTATTATCATCAGCCAATAGACGTCCATCTACTGCTGGATATAAACCAATATACAATTTTATGTATCAGTTCAATTTTATAGCCAATAGATTAAGAGTTTAGATGAATTTTATTTATTTTTCCCTTTCTCTCATTAATTGTATTTTAAGGGGACTTAATTACAGAATCAACATTTTTATTTTAAAATTTTTGATTACGTTCTTACGCTGTATTGATCTTACAACAGTTTCAGTTCATTATTACAATCGTTATTTATTCCTTTAACAGTAATAACTGATGTGCAGAATAAATTTCAATAATTTTAGTAGCTGTTTGTTGTTACATGCTTACTACATTGTGCCCTTTGTCCGATTTTATTTACTATCTTAGTTCTATCCATTACTTATTTTACTATATGAGTATAAAATACTTAAAAAAAAATAAAGACTTTACATATTACGAGAATTTATATACATTCCTGTTTACCATAAACCGAGCTGAAGAATATGATCGTCATGTCACATAGTCGCTGGAATTGTATTTTTGCGTATATTTTGCTTACATGTTATAAAATAGTTTCACTGTCAACTTGACGTATGCAGGTCGTCCACAGTCGCAGACAACGCGTCTTATTTATTACGGACATTTTTATTTCGACGCCTCATTTTTATATTCTCTTGTACCAATGACATGTTAAAATGAAAATGAAAAGAGCAATAAGCAAAAAGTAAACAAGTTTAGTTATAAACAGCCCTCTTAATTCTTCCACTACTGGGACTCGACACCTTCAGAACAGAAGAGAGGAAGATAACAAAATCTTCCATTATTGGTGGTAGGTGTTCGTTATTGGATAGCCCTGTAGTCATGGGCTATCAAGAATAGGACTAAGGTAAGCCCTGCCTGTCGTAGAAGACGACTGAAAGGGTTTTGCGGATTCGCGGGCTTTGGGTGGGGGCCCTCACTGTCCATTGAGTAAACCTAGGGCGGACGACAATTACGAAGTGGTCTCGTATTTTGTCGTAGCATATTGTCTATGCTAGGTAGGGCAATAATTCTCCCGGTGATGTGCTTAGCAACAGTGCAGGGAGGCACTGGTGAGTTCCGTAAGAGATCCCGGGGCCTTCCGCAATGCACTGAGGATGACCACCGAGGGCGTTTTAATGGGTATAAGCCCCACATGACCCTGACTTCCCCCCAGAAGTCGAGTATCTTTAGAAAGTTTCCCTCGCGATAAAAATAAGGTGTTCGTTATTGGAAACCGTATATGTAGGTTACCACCGCAACTTTTATTTCTGCCGCCAAATAGTAATATGCTAGCATTATTGTTTTCCGGTTTGAAAAGTGCTGTATACTAGTTAAATTACTGGATCAACGAGATTTAACACTCTACGTCTCAAGGTGACGAGCGCGATGTGAGGCTGTGTATACATAGATTTTACAATTTTAACTACCGTCACGTTGTTATGTGCAAGTGTATCACTTATCACCAGGTTTACTCTTCTCGTCACCTCGGCGCATAAAAGAATTATGCTGGCCAAGTTTGGATTGGCAATTGTAAAATGATAGCTGAATTTCTTTGAGACATGCCAGTGTCCTCACTACGTTTTACTTCCACATAAATTTTGTATCTGGTTGCATTTGCAAATAATAACTAACAAAATAACTACTGTGAGTTTGAAACTGTAATTCATTTGATTAATTTCATAAAACGGCGGACATGGATTTAAATTAATATTGACTTATATCTTTATGTATTGACAAAAACTTTGATAATAAATTTGTTAGGTATCGTAATTAAATCATTTTAGATTAAGTCACAAGTAATGGCTGTATTTTAAACTAAAATCATTATCATCATCAGATAAACGCCCTCCGCTAGGCATAATCATTCCCCAAAGTTTTAGTCAAAGCCCAATTACGATGTGGGCGTCTTCAAGAAAAGAGTGAATAGGCACTTATTAGGTAAATGCGCTTTACCATCATAGACCACATCACCACTTAACACCAGGTGGGATCGAGGTCAAGCATTGACCCTTAACTAATAAAAAAAAAGTTTTCATTCCAGTAGGCCTTGCGCTGTCTGTATCCAGCGGCTTCATGCGGCCTTCTCCAAGTCTTCGATCCACCTTTGAAGTTTACACGATGTATGGATACCTCATTATCATCTCCACCGAATTCGTAAAAAAATCATAGACTTGCGCTTTTTGAGTCTAGTGGCTTACAAAGATTCTTATAATGTCATCTGTCCAACGGTCGACGGTAACGAGGTCTGTTAACACAGAGGTTTTCGTATTAGTTTGCTTTATTTAACATATTAATGAATTAAAATAATACGAATGTCTCTTTTATAATAAAAACATGTAAATGAACAAATTGATTGCAAACATAATAGTAGAAGTGACCTCTGATTCCTAGCGAGTAAACAAAGAGCAATGCTAAGTTGACTTTGCTCTTGATTCATCGTGTTTTCAATGCTCGCCGCCGGTATTCGCTATTTGTTGTCTTAAATCAACACATGAAACCGATCTTGCAGCTCGTGTCAAAAATGTGAAAGATATTATCAGATAACACTAAATAATTTAATTTTCATAAGTTTAATCAGAATATAATGATAACTTGTGTATGATATATATATAATTTGTTTGTGATTGTAGCAGCTACTTTCAATAAATATTGATAATGAAATATATACCTACAGTCTTTCTTAACCCTTATAACATATTATATACGTAATAACAAAATGGAAATATTCCCGGTTTGCTACAGAAAACTTGATCCGTTATTATTTTACAATGCTTAAACTTTGTTATTGAAATTTATCCGAACAAAATACAATTTCGTAGACGACAGGTCAAATTCCTTTTATCTATGCACAGAAGCGTTTTTTATTTGATAGACCCTCATAGACGTCGTCATTCTGAAACGTTAAAATTGTTGTATATAACATGGATGGGCTCCGTTTTACGCTTTATTTCAATTTATTATTCAAAAGAAACATTTTTTGTAATGTAGAATACAACAATTATGCCGGTTGAACTAATATAGTGAAGTGAACAAAATTAAATAGTGTAGTAAGTGTTTGTGCCATGAGTAAAGAAAATATGAGTTATCTTTTGCTTTAGTAGATACTAAGAACGCTGCCGATGATAATCTTTTAAAGATGTTTAACCTTGGCATTTAAATTTTAATTACTAACGGAAGTAATAGAGTAATATTGTAGTAAAATTATGACTTTTTTTAATCTTATTTCAAGGAACAAAGAAATATGCAAAAATTTGTGTTACACAAATTATAAAAAATAAACAATGAGTACTAACAAAAATAATAGTTTACCACTTATCTTGTTTTCAGTGAAAAAACGGGAATGTTTTTAGTAATGAAGACTAACTGCCTCCGTAGCGAAGTGGCTAAGGGCATACCACACATGAAAGACCCGCTAAAAATATTTTAAACTACTACCATTGTAAATTTATTACATGTCTACTTTATCCTATCGTTGCGTTAGTACGTTTAGATAGTTAGGTACGATGGACCCATATCAGAATAACATCAAAAATGCATGAAGCGGAAGCATCCGTTTATATTGAAGAATCAATATTGTTCTAAGAATAAT
This sequence comes from Pachliopta kotzebuea, assembly GCA_018246255.1. Taxonomy (NCBI): domain Eukaryota; kingdom Metazoa; phylum Arthropoda; class Insecta; order Lepidoptera; family Papilionidae; genus Pachliopta; species Pachliopta kotzebuea. The sequence goes on along the minus strand of DWLS01006217.1, from coordinate 3,406 downwards.
GAAAGTAGGGACTTTGACAAGATTATCATAGAATTTTTTTTTTAATTTTACAACTATTATAATTTTTGCTATTATTACTGTAATTAAATAAAACTTAAAAAAAATTAATTATAAAGATCTGTGCTTAAGACAAAACGATGGGATCTGCATGATACTCTCCCGTCGGCATAATGCGAGTACGATGTGTCCGTAGATCATCGGTTCTGGTCAGAACATTTACGCAGCACTTGGACTTTTACATTTGTATACGTCAATGTAGCAATAAGATATAACATCTCTACTTGAAAAAATATATTATTACATGTAATTATGTTCACGTAATAATAACAAAATATTTTAAGTACAATGTCCGTCGAAGTCGTAAAGATTAATTAAATAATCTTTATTGTTTTCATTCTTAAATACACATAATAGGTTATGCCATAGAAGATGCCCACTGGTGAGCATAAGACACTAGAATCTCAAGGCCGATCTCTGTTCTTTGGATATGCGTGGCATGTGAGTTTTGATTAAATTATATAAACTTAGTACAATAAAGATTTCTCTTTCGAAATTATGAACGAATTTAAATGTTAACTGTTTCAAAAATCCTCATTAAAATTACCTACATAATTTTACCAACTCAAGAAGTGTGCCTCAACAAAATAAAACATTATGAAAGGGATGTGTCCAATAAACATGTCTGGACAAAGAGATTTCGAGATATATACCGAAAGCCGCAAAACTCAATTTCAAGCGGTCAAAATAAAAACATCGGTTGGATAACTGATTTGATTCAGTTCTGTAGCAACATATTTTCAGTATGGTGCAAATGTCAAGTGGTTTTGTAGGCTGAAATACAAATATTTGGTTGCTCTGCCTTCACTGCCGAGAACAGACTATAATAGCTGCTGGATATTCTACGATATCGTAAATCCTGTGAACTTTTATAACGTGGTCGACTGCAGAGAAGATTTTAGGGAAGTAAAAATAAATATTACCACAATTTTTCTTACAGAAATGACTATCTGTTCAGATATTAACTCTCGATAACATAAGATAAATAATGAACGCCAATCTATATAGAAGTTTTGTCTATTTTAAAAGGAACATCCCTTTTTTCATTCTACATTAGTAGTCGAATTTCATTGGTTTATGTAACAAAGAAGTATGCACCGCAATCGAAATTAACAAGATCGCTCCAATCGAATCTTGTCTGCGACGAAATTGAATTCTGTGGTCTCTATGTCCATGTGAATATACAGCAACCGCTTCATTTATTACTTAAATACGTTATATCGATTTTAATTCCTTTTTGCAGGACGTTTCAACTACAACTGTATTGAGTTCAAATTAAAAAGCCATACATTTCAACAACTACAGTTTTTTATTTGACAAGGCTACAAGATAAGAAAGGCATTCACCTGATAGTAAGTGGTACGCTGACCTATGACAACGAGGCGCTGGTTAGGATGGTACACATAGCACCACATTGCGCTCATCGCCTTTAGACATTTTGTGTTGAATCTCCTTACCCCAGTAATTTCACTACCTTATAACAACAAAAATTTTAAATAGTTGTATAAACAATTATATTATATAATTTAAACTGAAAAATATATATACTCTAATGTTTCTTTTGTTTCACCTCTTTGCACGTTTGTAGATATTGCAACCGGATAAGGAAGCCGTTAATCATCACCGCCGGAACTTTGAAAACAAATATTTTGTGAATTTAAGTTGAATTCAAAACTTTATTCCTCAACATTTTGCTAATAATTATTAGTAGAAAAAAACTTTTTTCTTTTTTATTAAAGGAAATAATTACTAGAACAATAAGAATTAACAGCAATTAAATAATTTAATGAAATTATTTTAAAAACAGATTTTTTCAATGATATACAATGTACATGTACATGTTTGTACATAATCAAAAAAATGATAACTAATAAACAAATTACATAGTATTTGCATACAATCGTTTGCCAATAAAGTCATTAATATATTTGTGTAGTTGGGTCTAAAATTGAAAATAAGTTGACCTTTGGAAAGACGTTTTTATTACTGTGTTGCCAACATTTTAAAGTACATTCTGAGATATTAGATTTCATGTAATTAAAGAATTTTATTAAAGAATATTGTTTAGTTTCTTGTTGAGTTCTTCTCAAAGAGTTTCTTTGCTGTTGAACTGTAAGTAACGATAAGTAGTTTTCTTCTCATTAAATTTCTCTAAACATATGAAGTCATACAAATATCCACTATCCACTTAACTCTGTTCCTTAAGCGGTAACTTTACTTACTTTTATTTAATTGTAAATTTCATTTTGAACGTTTTTCAACACAGAAAACATAACAATCAATTATGAAATCGCTGTTCGACTTGATTAACTTTAACCATATTCTTGATCCATGAAGATGAATAGTTTAATTCAAATCTTTAATTTACAAATTTGTAGCGGTTTGTAACTTTAGTGACCCAAACTTGTAAAGGATACAGCACTTACGGCCAACGGTGTTCTCCACCCGCGAATTTTGCTTCCCGACACATAAATCTTAGAAACTGCCCTCAGCGGTGCTCGACTAACTACCGCCATTTATTTGCAGCGTCTCTGATTACAGAGTAACAAATAAACCGAGGGTTTCTTTAGATGTTTGTGAATTGATGTACCAAGTTTTGTAACACGTTGTAACATATAGTGTTTTGCATTAACTTTAAATTATATTTATTTAAAGTTTTTATATTTGAACAATACCCAATTTGCCTGTTCATTTACATTTGATAATGTATATGACACTTAGCAATGTGTGACTGAGCGGAAGTTTCGTCTACCACATCTTTTGTCAGGCGAAGCATCACAAAACCATCAGGAATCCATCATAGTAGTAATACGTAAAATGCGCTAAACATTATGGAAATGAGCAAACCATGTACCGGGGGTGAATGTTGCTAAACCCTTGCTAAAGGTAACAGCGAGGTATCGTAACTGGGACACAGGTTTATTAACATTGAAAATTGAATAAAAAAATGTTAAGTATACTATATTATTACAAGAATTCATCGGTATTGCCATGCGCTGCCCTGCCCTGGTCTCGTTTCGTATTATCTCACCTATTATTTTCTGTCCTGTTCGATTCTGTTCTTTTCTACTTTTTTCTCATCTGAAATATTCTGTTTTGTTCTCTTCTCTTTTCTTCTGTTTTTTTTTCTGTATTGGAAAATTAAAAAAATTCTTTAATGATTATGCATTTTAACTCTGCCATTTAAGACAGCCAGTGAAATTATCATGTGTTCATAACCTACACACAATTGCAATATTGAAAAACCGGGTAAATTGCGCGTTTCACCTCGAATTTATTTATTTAAGAACTTTATTTGCACACATAGAAGTACAAAAAGGCGGACTTAATGCCAAAAGGCATTCTCTCC
>DWLS01006216.1:0-11877 GCA_018246255.1 Pachliopta kotzebuea | reverse complement strand
GGCGGCGGTGAATCACTTACCATCAGGTGACCCGTCTTGCTCGTTTGCCTCTCAGATGTTATAAAAAAAAAAAAAATCAAACACCAAAATGGCGATTGTTTCTTTGAAACATTATATAATACTGAAATGGTATGGTGAAATCGCTTTTAAAGAGAACGACAGCGATAAAGGTAATGAGGAATTATTTCAAGAATGTTAATAGGATTTACCTAGTACCTAGCTAAGACATCACATTACAACCTTAGTTACAAACAATACTTGTAAGTATCGAACTATAAAAATATTGCAGTGCGGTTTTAGTACACATGAAAAATTTGCGTGCGTGCAAAATTAAGTATCAATTATTTACAATAACTTTTTTAAAGCCTAGTCAATAATGTTGCCATGTATCAAACACATATCCATGTGCACAACACATATCCATGTAAAAGCAATGTTGGCATATTTTTCTGAACTAATTGGATCAATTTATTGATCACTGTCCAGGCGGCATGGCGACAATTTAAATAGTACGGTTTGTTGGCTTTCATTTAGCAAACATTTTTATTTGTTTTGTTCATGTTTCATGCTTCTTTACGATCGTAGTTAAAATTTAAAAAAGTTAGGTATAAATACGTATCGACCAAAAAGACTAAATTTATTAAGTAACACGTTATATCCAATGTAACAACACGACAGGTATTTTTTGTGTTATTACATATGTAAGTCCTTTTCTCATGTTTTTTTCAATCTTTTCAATAAAAAAAGTAAATACGGTTGAAGCTAAACAGGCTACGAAGGTTAAGTGGCTCGCTGTCTATTTCACTTAGAACGTTTCCCCGAGCTCCTTAGTAAACATTGGCCGACACTTGTACTTACGACATTACATTAAAGACCGTAACCCAGCGATTTAACGAAGGCTAAACGGAAACCCTCGCCTTTTGTATTACGTTAGCCGCGCCCGTGAATTTTCGCTTACGATGTAAATTTTATAAAAAAAATGTGCGCCGAATTTAATGGATTTTTCTCCGTTTGTATTAAATAAAAGTTTTGACGTTCGCGAAAAAATTTTGTTGGCTGTTTCCTCAGTTTGTGGCGTCGGTGAGTGCTTTCAAGCGGTACTTGCCCGACGGCCGGTTCAATGTGCACTCGACGTAGCAATCGTTTCACTGCTGACGAGATTGCTTAGGTTGTCGCTACTGATTGAATTCGCCCGAACGATGGCAGAGCTGCTCCACCACCACCACCACCGCCGCCGCCGCACCGCCGCACCGCCGCCGGCTGGCCTCATCCGGAAAATTAACTCAACCACATAAACGCCGATATGTGTCGGGCCTGTGCTCGAACTAATGAGAGATTTCTTCATCGAACTTTCTTCGCAACTTTCCTCACGACTACGGTACGGTTGACAAATGCTTTTAATTGTCGTCTTCAGACAGTATCGCACTTGTTAATGGTTTTTCAAAAAAGTTTCAATTGAAAGACTCTTTTCTCATTACAAACTAAAACAACCAGATATGGCTAAGGGCAGAAATAAGGAGATCCGTTGCAGCATAAAGATCGCTGACTTTGCATAACGGATTACCAAGATGACGTGGCAATGTATGTGCTAGTTAGCATGAAGGTCGGACGGTCAAGGAGGTAAAAAGACCTTGCAATGAAGACAGCAAAATGGCTGGCAGGCGCAGAAAAACGAGAACTGCTAGGTTGACCACTGAACTGGTAAAGATAGGGAAAACTTCTTAGATATAGGTAGCATTAGAACGAAGAAGATCAATTGCAAAGGCCTAAGTTCAGCACAGGACGGCGGTACGCTGAAATGATGATACAGTATTCCAATCGAATAGAAAGTACCTGAAATTAAAAGTTAAGTATAACGAATAATAATTATATAAATATTATATCTTCGCTGTCGAAAAACCTGTTTTTATAAAAAAAGAGTTTTACAAATAATTTGAAATTGAAAATTATATAATATTGCTGTTATTAGATATGTTAAACTTTAAAAAAAACCTGTTACATCGCAATACGCAATTACTACAAACACGGTGAACAGGGTCAAGAGGTCGATTCGAGTGTGAAACGAATTAACGCCGCGTGAATTGTGCTCATCGCCGTACAAACCGAATTAGGAAAGCGTCTAAATGTATTACTGGGCATTACAACGGAAATCGTGATGCTGCACGGTAACATAAGCAAATTGCTCGAGCTAAAAGCATTTTACGGGAACACTTTCCCTGTATTACATATTTACAGTTTCATTGCTAAGTTGTCAAAAGCAAGCCACATTGTTTATTAGTCCTTTTGAACATTTTAAATATGTATTTATCATGAAAAAATTCCACGTAATGATTGTATATTGTTAATATTTAATCAAAAGTTATAAATGTTATTCAGCAGAGAATCACTGATAGTTAAATTTTAAAACAAAAAGACTTTCTGTTTATATAACAGTAAACGAAATCCAAGTAAAAATTAGGTTTAATCACAAAACTATGGCTTAATTTTATTTTACAATATTAACAGACCTACTATTTTTGGTATAGTTATTATTGGTGTATTTATTATGATGTAACGCACAAATGTTCGGCTTTTTAAAATAAATTAATAACAAAAGTTGAATAATTAATATCTTTGCTTTACGACTATTACGCTACGTGGCTACCTCTAGAACAGTGACCTAACGCTTGCCTTATCTCACTTGGCTTGTCCACTCCCTGGTCTGATTCCAGCTTACACATAGTGGTACTTGGTTCATTACTTTATTTCGAATTCGCATGGCTATCTATTATATATTAGTATAATAGATGTAGTTAATATTTATTAGTATAATGTATCTAGATTTGTTGCGAAGACAGCATTGCTGTATTCCTACTTTTAATTTATGTAAGTGTATTCTCGGTGAACACGCTTCCCCGATCTAATTGTCCTTTAACAAGTATAAAGTTGAGGTCAGGTGTAGATAAATAAAAATATATTTTTTTTATTCCACTTGGAGACACTCAAGCCTGCGGCCCGGTGTTGAGTGGTGACCGCAGCCTATGACCGCCAGTAACATCGGAGGCATCACTAACGTGCTGCCGTCCCTGTAAAAACCTCTTCACAATCTTCTTGAAGAACTTCATGTTGTAGCCACTAGGGAAAGCTTCAGCAGGTAGCTCATTCCACAATTTGAGTGTTCTCGGAAGAAAACATCTTTGAAACCGGACCGTGCGTGACCATTGCGGTTCGAGTTTGTGAGGATGAATCCCCTGCCGATGGCGAGTGGTGCGATGATGATGTGCGGCCGTGGGCATCATGTCAAACAGTTTGTGGGAACACATTCCGTTTAGAAGAACACATTCCGTATAGAGGCGGTAGAACACACACAAGGAAACAAAGTCTCTCCTAAAACTCAGAGGTTCAATACCGCCCATTAGCAATGGATCGTCGATAATTCTCACAGCTCTGTTTTGCACCAAGTCCAAGGGTCCCAGTTGACATCTAGGAGCTCCCGCCCAAAGGTGCGAGTATTACTCCAAATGAGGCCGAACTTGCGCTTTGTAGAGCAACAACCTCTGCTCAGCAGTGAAGTACTGCTTCGACCGATTCAGTACACCGAGCTTCTTAGATGCCAGCTTGACCTTGTCCTCCAAATGACTCCGGTACTGGACATCACTGGAGATTTCGATCCCCAACGTCCAGATGCTATCTGAAATAGTCAAGGCCGTGTTCTGGAACTGAGGGGCCACAACAAATGAAGTTTTCTTAGCAGTAAACACGCAAACTTGTGTCTTGGATGATTGAAATTTACGAAATAGAGTCGACCCCATTCGGACACATGGGCAAGTGTTAACTCAACTAATTAAGTAATTCAAGCACAAGCATTTTCTTTTCATTATAAAGAATCTGTGTTTGCTACATATCATAATAATAAACAATTATTTATTAAAATTGTTATTAACTACATATTTTAGTATATTTTATAAGACTTATGTACAAGTCTGTCGCAACTTAATAATGTCTTCGGATGAATGAGATGAAGGTATAACCATCGTCACCTTTTGTACATGTATGATCTTTAGTAAGGTGAACACATGAGTTAAATGCACAAATTCAAGTGAACATCAGGGACGTACCTCCCGTCACGTTTCCTCCGCAACTTTGGGGTCAATTTTGAATGATAATAATTACGAAACTCGCACTTAACGAGTCTGGGGATATACTAGGAAAGTTTGTATATGAAATGAATGTTTAAATAGAACACGTTTCGTCTCCGTGCACATTTGCGAGAGCAAACAGTTGTACGCAATTACTCACATATTTGCATATACCCAGGTAGTAAGATTAATGATTCTAATATTTCGTTAGGGCTGGAAATTCGTCCTTGGTTACATGGCGTAATATTTTGAAGTATATAATGTTTACACGTACTCTTCATTAATCATGCTTTATTTGCAAAGTTAAAGATTAAGTGATACGGGAAACATGTAGTTACATTTTATACCAGTTCAAAGATAGCTTAAAAGATTTAAATGATAATCTATTGATAATTAAGTGTCAGCGAAAAGCAAATATAATAAAAATACATACTTTGTACTCAGTCTTCATGTGTAGTAATAGATTATTTATATATACTTATGGTCGTATTAAATTTTTGAAATAATCCCTTTTGCAAACAAATTAACATTTACTTTTATATAGTAGTTATAATTACATCTTAATATTTTTTATCAAATAGTTTATCCGCGTTGATTGAAAGTTATAATAGCTTATTTTAAATTGGCAAAGAATTTGTGCTGGTGCCGTTGTCGGGCTCCTCTTTGATTCCTTTTGTAGCGTCTAAACGATCGGCTCTGGTATACTATCATAGCATACTAGCGAGAAAGATAGTGCTGTTTCGAGAACTAGAGACCTAATTACAAGTATAGAGCCATTTGTAGTTCACATTTGAGTCTTTTTCTTGGTAAATGTGGACTATTTACAGTTCACAAATCAATGACATAGCTAACAATACATTCAACAAATGAGTTAAATTAAAGAAATCAAATTAAAAAAGTTAATGGAATTTACATCTTTATTACTTTCTATCGGCTATAAATTCCGATTTTCACAATATTTTAATTATAAAATGGCTGAAGATTAGCTTTGGCGATGACAACCGAGACCCAGCAGGGTTGCTATTACGGAACATTTAAAACATTGCAGAGTTTGTTGGTCAAAGGTCATAAAAACTTATCTACATCCTAAATTTTACTACACGGGGCTTCGGAATCAAGACAGGGAGCTTAGTATTAAAGATTAAGCTTTAATAATGCTCTATACAGGTAGCAATTTTAAGTCTAGATATTTTTATAATTTTTTTTTCCTGAAATATCCTTATTATCATTAAATTGGTGTAATATTTTCGTATTAAAATTGTAGGCATTTCTAAACATTTCTTTAATAAAGCAGTTCTTAAGTTTTAAAAAATTGATAAAGATGTATTAATATAATAGTTTTGTACCACAAAGTGCTTATATTTTCGTAACACTAATGTTTTGTACCGTTTATAAAGTTGATAAGGCGTGTGCGGTCCGATAATGCGCTTAACTCGTCAGGGCGAGATGTAGAGCATAAATCATTGCTAAGTGAGATCGGGCCCGATGTGTGAACTCGTAAATCACCCGTGTAAATGAGACACGTATAGACTACAATACATCCTTAAATTGAATTTAACAAATTGTTATATTTTTCATGACTAGTACGTCCATGCAGGGATCGATATCTTCATAGAAGTTCGTTGTTTACATATTTTATATAAACATTTAACTGTAGATAAGTCACGGATTTAGTGATATGTTTAATAATAAATAGATCAATGTAATGTGTTGCAGTAATTTAATATATTATTTATATTGAGACAGCTGTTTTGCGACATAAATAATGGAAAAAAAATGATGAATTACCAAGGGAAGTATTAAAACGTAACTTGTTTTTTTATAGTAATTATATATGGCATGCGATAATTTAGCTCGTCTATCGATTCTTGGTCTTTTATGGTAACAATGCTGTGAGAAATTCCGCTTTTCGTTTTTGATTGCTGAATCACTCCAATTTTCGTATACATTGAGCGCATAGGAGTCCAAACTGGACGCTCTAACGGAAATTGCAATAAAATGTCACAGAACATTTAACACGCCCACATTTGTACTAAAACGTACCAACGTGCTAGGCTATCGAAGCCAGGTTGGTACCTTAGTATATTTGTGGTATAAATAATATATATATTATAAATCTTGTAGGTAATCATCAATATTAATAAAAATATTTTATACATGAATATAAATTAAATTTTACTTTCGAGAAATTATAGTTAAAAATTGGATTAGCGGTGAATTCTAGGAAAGTAAAGTAGCACAGTAGATACTGATCAACTTGAGGTTAAATACCTTGTAGTAGCCCAAAAACGTCACGACTTACATAGATGATCCAGTTTTTTTTAACATTAAAACATTTGTGTACTGTATTGATTACTTTCCATATATTGTTCATTAAGTAATTGAAATGATAGGGCATGGTTCATAATTTGTTTTAATAGTCATAAAAACTCCTTGTCATTTTCAATATGTTACTATGCGATCGTAGAAACCTTTTTTAAATAATAATTGGATGAATTATGTGTTTGAAATTTTTTATCCTTATTTATTAATAATTACTTGTTGCGATATGAAAGTGGCCGAAATAAGTGCTTATGCACTTAATTTGATAATTATAATACAGGAGGTATTTTAAATACTACTCTATTCTCTATTTATGTTTTGTCATTTAATATCTTTGCAGTAATACATAAAAAAGAAATGAATATATATGCTTCAACGAAAACTATCTTCCTGTGGAGGGTTTAGAAAGAGTTAAATGAAACAATGTCCTCCTCAACCCTTCAACTATTTCCCGCATGGTTTACACGAACAATTTATATTCAGATGTTGTTAGTCTCCCACTCGTATATCTTACGGCTATATCTCTAGAAGACGTCAAAGCGTATTCCGTGCGACTTTGTAATAAATAACGAGCCAGTATTACCTACGTACGTGGACAACTTCAGAGTACTGCTGCAACATTCGCTTACATTTAACAGCGGCTAATTAATTGGGTAATTACCGATGTAAGGACCATGGTGGTGCTTAAATGTAGATTGTCACGCGAACTGTCTTAATCTTTTACAGAAGAGTGACAAACATCCAATGTTTTCCTTATATTAAATCATGGTTAAAGATTGAGGCGAAAGGAACCGTTGTATACTCTTATTAGTTTATGACGTACATTAAAGAAACTTGAGAAGTTTAACAGCCTCATTTTTATATTCACAACGAAGGCAATGTTTTTTTATTTAGTACCGTAACATTTTGTCTGAAAAAGTATTCCCTCTAGTTCGCCCAAAGAAAACTGAAAAATATCCAACCCCATGAATTGAAAAGTAAAAGTTGATTATAAGTTTTGTAAACTGCTATTAAAACTGGGATTTCTTTTTAGTTGATAGTTAGTACTATTTTATTTTATAAAATATTTATGCTATATATTCTAATACTCTTTAAGAATAACTATCAGAAGAGTAAAATGAAGTTAGCATTTAATTTCTTTATAACAGAAAATATGATTAAATTTTTAGTTAAAGATATATCATGTCATATTAATAATTGAATGTTTGGTTACATGAATTTAATACCCTCTCAGTTTAGTACTTATATTAATTACTTGTTGTATACACAGTTTGTATAATATGAAAGACTTGTGCTGGACAAATTATTGAAGGTTCAATATTAACAGTGTCTCGCACAGGATGCAGGGTTGTAAGTAATTGAACGTTCTAAACTAATTGAGTTAGTTAGCTGTAATAACTGTATCGCTATTTGCTCCAAGATCATTAGTGTAATGATCAGATTGTTGTTACGGTTACGAAGTTGATTTATATTAACAATGTTTCTAACAATTTCGATTATACAACCGGATTATTAAAAATTTATATGCTGTATAATATTAAATTTTTTTGCCTTATTTTTATATCAAAGATTAAACATGTACCTTTAATTTAATACGTCTTTCTCTGCAATCAGGCAGTAAACGGCGCGTGTATAATAAGATTTATCTAGTATAATAGTTATGAGCAGTTGTATTTATCATTATCAGGAATACACCCTGTCCGATACAAAAAATGATCCGTTAAATAAAGATTGTCAATTAACTTTTCAAAATAGTTTTTCGCAATATATAAATTGCGGCTTAGTTGTTAGTTCATTTCTTTTCCGCATACAATTTAAGCAATTATTTACTTATTTCACCCCGTGTAATAGATGCAAGTTCTATTTTCGGTAGAACAATAAAAGTGGAGCGTTGCACTAAAACTTAACAATTGAACCGCAGCAGCACTCCTCCGGCGGTTTTAATAGTTTCCACTCGCGCCGGGATTAAAAATTGACAAAATCGGGGAGACTGCAATGCGCGTGTACACACTATTTGCATACATTATCATTTCGTACACTGTTTAGATTATTTTCATACTTAAAAGAACAGAGCACGTAGATGGCAAACATCCCTAGATTTTTTAAAAACAAGTTGCTTGTACTAGTTTGGAATTGCCTCTCAATATTTAGAAATTTCGCAGCGGAACTCTGTTAAACATAAAAATAGTTACAACAGTATCCTCAAATTGTTTATTTATATAAATGTACGTCGGCGATACGTTCGACTTTGTTTACACCATTACAAACTGTTTAAATCATTTCGCGATGAGTTTAATGCTAAGCGAGTTCCATATGAGTTCGTTCACGATTTTGCGTACCGGCGCCTTACTATATCAAGCAACGTTTGGTGTTCAATTGTATGTGAGCTCAGTTACTTGCAGCGGTTTACGACCTGGTTGGTGCCAAGTATCGCGATAATAAATTACACTCATCGATACATCGGACTGATGACGGTCTTATTTTATTTTACTCCCAATGATTTTATTGTTAGGGTCGCTATATATGTCCCGTAACATGTAAAATATATTTTATTTCTCATTCGGGAATACATGAATACGCGAATATAAAGTTTTTATGTTCCTTTTTCTATTAAGACGGCGTGCTCGTAGAAGGTTTATTATATATAAAGATAGTAAACCTTTATAGTTTACAAACTAGAGAAGTTGCATTTAAAAACAAAATTTTATGAAATTTTAATTCATAGTTATTAAATAATGAATTTATGTGGTTTATGCGCAATAGAACTTTAGCTAAAATTATAAGGGAATAAGTTTGTTTTATTAAGGTCAGTCAGTATACATAAGTAAATGAAATAAATGGGTTTACCAAATAAATTAATCATGAAAATGGAAAACTTTTTCTACATATTGTTTAAAAACAATATTGTCGATTTGTTTGCGTGTATTTTCATTAAATTTGAACTATGTTTACATGATATTCAATTATTCATTTTGCCAATATAAAACAGAAAGGAACAACATCAAACCTTTTATTATTATTACAAGTAATATTAATCTTCATAAATATAACATGAGAATTAGAGAGGAGATTTAGAGGAGCAGTTTGTTAATATTCAATTCAGAACTCAATTGTTATTGTTAAGAATGATTTACAAATTGAATGCTTATCTGGTTAAAGGCGCGGAGAGTAATTTGTCTGCGGCGCTTGATGGACAGCTCGACGGACGCTTTTTTTACTTAATGGTGGAGCTGGTGTATTTTCGTTAATTATGACGGATGTATCCGACGACTTGAGGAGACAGTGGAAAGCTTCGCAGAAACCGGACACTTATCTGAGTCTTTTTACTTTTATATCTTATTATCTTTTGTAACCAGTTTATTGGGTAGATCTTTCTCTTTAAATTGAGTAATAAATATTTCGATATTTTTTTTATTATTAATTTCGTTGTACTTACAATAAAAATTGGAAGTTTACATGTTTGTTAATGAATAATCACATAGTGATAGGTTTTATATTTACATAGTATCATATTATATTTAGCGTTGTAAGAAATCGCCTCACAACAGTAATTTCTGTAACTACTATGTTACATAAACCGGAATACTATCATATTTATCTTTGTATGATGATGATGAAACAGGAGAAGTTGTATAAATAAATAATTTGGACGGTGTTCATTTTTGAAACTACTAATCCAATTCTTCAGACTACATCTATCATAACCCTTAAGTAGTTAACAGAATTTTTAGAATTGTTAACATTACTGTTGTTCTGTTCTACATTTTTGTAATACGCTGAAAATGCTAGTCATTTTCTTAATCAACTGCCAAACATCTTATATAGAGAGGCACGACATGAAAAAGACCGAATGGCGTAAACACTTAAGATAGAAATTAAGAATTTTATCTGTTGCGTGTTGTTGCTCTTTGTTGTAATATAAGATAGGATTATAAGAAATCTTCATCAGAACATGTAAGCATTTAATAATAGAGGAGACACTTCATTAATTCTCAGAAGAGGTTAATAATTAAGTAAGGGCCATGTTTCTTAATTTCTTCATACAATTATTATCTACTAGATACTCGATGTATTACATATTTATTACATAGTTTATTACTACTACATACGTCAAGATTTTTTTTCACCTTACAAAAGAGGTACGATTATTTTCTAAGTTAACAGTTAACTTTTGGAGATAGCGAAGTGTTGTTTGTAGTATAATTCACAATATAGGACTAATTAAATATATTGTTTTCATTGTATCTTACGAGTATGTAAGAGAAATATTTAGTTTATGTAAATAAATAAATATGAACTGAATCAACTTTCCCAATATGTCAGCTAGCGTAGGCAATATGGATTTTACACGTGTTCAGAGGGGGCGATGGAATAAAACTTGACGCCCTGATGTCTCTGGCGGGCTCCAACATCCGGCCCCAGCATCCGGAGCGGCAAATTGTATTCGATTGACAATTGTGTTTGCATACGGTTTATACTTATTTGTCAAAGAAAAACTGAATCGAAATGTTACATTTTGCTCATATTTGTCACCTACATTTGTCCCGTTAATAAAAGTAAGGGGTAACCGTAAAATAGAGTTACTGGAGAAGTATAAGCAGAGATCGACTCAGGTTTCGCGAACATAAAATATTGTAAAAATGTACGATAAAAATTTGTAACTGAATTTTATAATTTCGTCAAAAAAACATAACGTTTACTATTCTTACCACGAGAATTTACTTCTAAATTCGCTAGGTAGAAATTGATCTGAAAAACGTAAATAACTAAGTGATTACTTTTATTAATTACGGACTATTTTCTAGTCGACGACGAGGTAACTTCAGAATTACGTAAACAGAAGTCTTTTACTAATTTTCGGGAAACAATTTATTTTGCCACGCACGTAACAGACCTTAATCGCGGTTAATTTTATACCACAAAAAGCTAGGGTTCTGTTTAATTATGGACGCCATTAGTTCCATTTGTCGTCTTTTACGACAGTCGGTAAGAAGGGCTTCGGGGGTGTTTAATCCGGATTTACTGTACGCATTATAATAACTAAAGTACTGTTTCAATAATAACGAAACGCTCGATGGCAAGGAGGCCGTCCCTCTTGTTTGTACAATGCTGTGTTGTATGAATATTCATTCGCATCACGACCCTCACATTGAACACCGCGCAATATTATTACACAAACGCACCTACGTATACACAACCACTCAGGCTTAATGTTAGTCTATACAATTAATTCAATAAGACAACTATAATCATTACTTTTATGTATTTTCACTACAGATGTATAGTTAGAAACATGTATTACCATGTCTGTACTTAGAATTGTGAAGAGTTTAAATTTTAACTGGTAAAATACCGCAGACGTATCGGTCCGATAGATGGGATTCCCTACTCGGCGATCTCGAGCCATCCAAGGACGCCTTCTGGCGTCTGGCCCGCG
>DWLS01006215.1:0-11877 GCA_018246255.1 Pachliopta kotzebuea | reverse complement strand
CAAGGGGCCCCGTATCCTATTGCCTTGGAATTAGTTCTATTACCACCGCACGCTGTGCACGTCGGCGGGCCGGCGGCTGTTTAATGCTGGTAGTCACAACGAAATCAAAGACTGCAAGTATTAAACTAACAATGTGGATTTTGATTTGTATGTTTGTTAATTATTGTGTTTTGTAATGAATATTTTCTTAATTATTTGATCGTTAATTAGGAAGGGCCACGCGGCCCGCGTTATGACAATTGTTATTGATTCCTTTATTTTTTGACAATCATTTTGTTAATACATGCGCGGTGCCCGGGCGCCGGCCGGGGGTGCGCACCCCGACCGCCGCCGCGGGCGACGCGCTCGAGTGCCTTCGACAAATCGTCCTCTTGTGATAAAAAATATATTTCTTAGAATGTACAGAATATTTCTTGCAAAAAAATTATTTGATCATTTCGCGTTTTATTTTTTGCCCCGCGCTGCTTGGATTTCCTATTCCTAATCTTGATCAATAGTAACGGTTGTTACGATGCCATATTTATGTAAATAAACATGATCATATTGAGAACCAGTTGAAACAAAATTTAATGGATCTTGCCGGAGCAGACCTGATGAGTTATCGAGGTAATGTCCACGGCGGGCCCGCGACCGAAGGGTTTCCTACTTCATTACGAGTGGGGACGCGCGCGCCCGCAGCTCCCCTCCTGCTTCACGCAACACGCGTCCGGACGTGCGCCCTATTGTTTATTCTTTTGTTAAATATAATATGCAATAATACCAATTCATAACTAACTCTAAATTAGTTTTTGCATGCTATTGAATACCCGAGGGTGTGTTTGTGTGTATGCGCCACCACTAATGAACCACACCACAGCTGTTGTTTCCATTTATTCATTTGAACTTATCTCGAGCAGAGGGCGAAGGCTCCCGCGCTCGGCTTCACATATAATATGACCTTTTTTGTTGTTCCCTGGTAAGGTCCAGCTCCCGTCGACACTGAACACATCTCAGGTCTGCCATTGTAACAGTTTCAGTTTCGCAATAATTTATATAATTAGCCGCAGACGCAATCAAACCATCGATACGACGGCGTTATCCGCATGCGGGCGAGGCTGCGTCGGACACCCTGCCTTCATTGATTAACGCAATGCTTCTTTACGAAAATATAATTTATTACAGAATTGATATCCAACCTTTGCATCAAGTTATTTTCGATTTAAGAAAATTAATTATACAAATTTGTATTTACAACGCCCCCTTGCGATCGTTTCACCGCTGAGTTTGTGGTAGCGCCACGCCCCCTAGCTCTTCTCCAGTTTGCGCGGCGCGGCGGGCGGCGGCGAGCTGAGCACCTTGTGCGAGAGCCGCATCTGCCCCGACACCGGGTCGCGCCCGAAGTACTTCACGTGGATCTCCGAGCCCACCGTCAGCCCCAGTGCCGACGGATGCTGGATCTGCGCACGCACACGTCTACAGTCAATCATTACGTCTCGGAGATTAAACTTCAGCGACTTAAATATTATTTCAATTTGATTATGATCATAAAATTATTTGATACCTTTTTCTAATATTTTTTTGTTGTTGTCTACACTACCGACCCGTTTGTCCATAGTACTCCGCGCACACCGTTGCATGTCGCTGCGCGCAACCAGCACGATTCGTAAGTCAGATCCATTAACACCCGGTAGGGGTATGGACAATGGGTGGCGCACCTTGCGATGGTCGAGCTGCGAGTTGTGCAGGAGCGCGGGCGGCAGCGCGCTGTGGAGCGCCACCATGACGCCGCAGTCGCGCAGCTCCACCACGCGCGCCGTGTACACCGCGCCGAACTCCAGCTGGGGCGCGCGCTCCGCCCGCAGCCAGTCCGCGATGCGCGCGCGCGCCTCCGCCAGCGCGCCCGCGCTCGGCGCGAACACGGAGAACCGCCGCTCGTCGATCGCGCTCACCTGCCGCGGGGCGCACGCCCGGTTACTGCTGGCGTCGCAATCGGTACGTACTGACGAGAAACAACGTAGGTCACCTGCACGCCGGTGTCCACGTACAGTCGCTTCAGGTTCACACCGGCCACGCCCAGGAGCCGCGCGCGTTCGTGAGGCTCCACCAGCAGCTCCTCCGTCACCGGCATATTATCCTTCCGGTCCTGCCTGCAACCGCCCGCCCAACGTCGCCGGTTAGAAATCGTCGCAACGGCCCGGAGCGGCGCGCTCGGGGGGAACCATTGGAGAACATGTTTAGTTTATAGATGGAACGCTCCTCTCAATTACTTTCCTCTACGTATAACATTTGAAACTATGAGCTAGTGCTGGGTGGGTGGCAGGAGTGAGTGGCGGAGTGACCTGGGCTTGTCGATGCACTTGTTCATGATGTCTATTACGCGACTTTTGGCGTCGCACGCGCGCTGCACCGCTTCCATGAGGACGCGCAGCGGCAGTCCGCGCAGCTTCACGTCGGCCTGCAGCGCGGTGACGCCGCGCTTCGTGCCCGCCACTTTCAGGTCCATGTCGCCCATGTAGTCCTCGATGCCCTGCTCACGGCACACGACAAATCAGTTCAGGTCAGTGTGAACAAATGCTGTTGTGCGTTCGCTGCGTGCGCGTGACAACTTGAAAATGCTTGTGAGAGATTAGAAGAGATGTGATGGAGCCGAGTCCCCGCGCTCACCAGCAGGTCGGTGAGTATGCGGTAGTCGTGCATGACGCCGTCGCGGTGCTGCGACACGAGGCCCACCGCGACGCCGGCCGCCGGCGCGCTCAGCGGCACGCCCGCGTCGAGCAGCGCCAGCGACCCTCCGCACACCGAAGCCATCGAACTGGAACCTGATAGAGTGTCGACGTCATTAATCTCTGGATATATTTATTGTATAAAACGCACGAGAGAGGGCGCGCGCACCGTTGGATTCCAACACCTCGGCGGTGAGGCGCACGGTGTAGGGCTGCTCGGGCACGACGGGCAGCAGGCCGCGCTCCGCCAGCGCGCCGTGCCCCGCCTCGCGCCGCCCGGGCCCGCCCCGCGCGCCCACCTCCCCCGTCGCGTACGCCGGAAACTCGTAGTGCAGGAAGAAGCTCTTCTCCTTCGTACCACTGCGGAACATACCATCTACGGTGCTCATGTGACTGAACGATATCCCGCGCCCGGAGCGCTGCGACTGGCTGAAGCAGTGTTTGCAAACAACCCGCGTCACACGCTGCAGCACGCAGCGCCGCGCCGGGCGCACTTATCACTACTCACGCATCAACTTAACATGTTACTATATTATAGTAAAGCACTCGACTGTACTGACCTGGTGAGTGCAGTGAGGGTGTCCATCTTGAGCGCGCTGTCGGGCGAGTCGAAAGCGACGGTGCACAGCACCTGCGTCTGCCCGCGCTGGAACAGCGCGCTGCCGTGCAGCGGCTCGTACAGCGACACCTGCCGCACGCCCGCACACACGTCACCCGCGCGCCGAAGAGGTACATCACTACATGTAGTGATGTAGTGACGTACCTCTCAGCGGCGGTAGGCGCGGACACGCATGACCCGCCGCCACTTATACAGAGGTTCTTGAGCAACGAAAACAGGTTAGTTTTTAATTGAATGCCGACGCTGTTGTCCCTCACCTCACAGTTGATGCTCCGCAGCTGGTCCAAAGCGCGCCCGTCGCACCGCATGTCAGTTTCGAAGATCATGTCGCGGAAGGTCTGCCGCAGGTGAGCATTGAAGCAGTCCTGCACCAGTGCGCCGTCTGCCCCGGCCCCGGGCGCGTCCCGCAGCTGCCGCACCACCGCCTGGCGCAACTCCGCCAGCGCGTTGTCGCGCGAAGTCTTGTCGTGACTCCAGTCACTGCGCACGCTCAACAATATAACCTCGACCACGAATCTCACCAGCTAACAGAGGAAATTTATTGAAAAGCAAACCTAAGTATCTCTCTGATTTTCATTGTGGAGAGTGACTTCACCAAGTCGGCGGAGGCGGGGTCGAGCTCCGGCGGCCTCTCGTACTCTCTCTTTTTCCTGCCGTGCGTCTTCTGCAACTTCTCGAGCGCGCGCACAATGTGCTGCGCCTCCTTCGCCCCTGCACACGGCGCGGTATGTAGAAACATACATCAACATATTAAATCACACCAGTGTTTATTAAATCGCGCGGCGCACACAAGGGGTGGGAAGGGGAGGTGGAGAGGGTGTGGTCTCCTGCCGCGGCGCTCAGGTCCACGAGCGGCAAGCGCGTTGCATTTTAAGAATATCACATGGACTTACATTCATACCTAATTTGATGGCTTTGAGTAAGTCCTGCTGCAGGATGTCATTAGCGAAGCCCTCCAGCATTACCACCAAGTTGGACGCAGTCGCGGCCACTACCAAGTTGAGGCTGGACTTCTCCAGATCCCGTCGAGTTGGATTCACTATCAATTCGCCATCTATTTGCCCCAACCTGGCATATACACGAAATCAATTATTATTTAAAAAAAAATGTGTTATGTTAGGGGAAGGCGTTTTGACTCACATCTCCTAATCAACAAATAAAAATGTACTCCATAAGCTGTTGAAAGGCAAATATGCCTGAAACGAACCTGACTGCGCCGACGGGCCCGTACCAGGGCACGTCGGAGAGCGCCAGGGCCGCGCTCGCCGCGTTGATCGCGACCGCCTCCGGCGGGTTGACGCCGTCCACCGCGAGCGTGTTGCACGCCAGCTGCGTGTCGCAGCTGAAGTCCTGCGGGAACAGCGGCCGCACTGATCGGTCCACCAGGCGCGACGTCAGGATCTCGCGCTCCGTTGGCCCTACGAGCGATACATTTTTAACTCGATCGAGACCGGTGTCAGACGCTAGCAGAACTTGGAAAAACATCACAAGTAGATGTGTCAACTGTTTCAAAACATTTAAAAGTTTTGGGAATGATCCAGAAGCAAGGACATTGGGTATCGTATGAATTGAAGCTGAGAGACATCGTGTTTCACACGCGTGGACTCTACTGCTTCAACGGGAAAAAAGTAAAGGTTTTTTGCAGCGCATCGTGTATAGCGGTGGAAGTGGATATACTACGATAATCTAAAGCGTAGAAATCGTGCAATGCGCCCGGCCGTGTATCAACATCGTCTGCAAAACCAAATATCCATGGTTCGAAACTTCTCTGTAGTTAGTGGGATCAGCAGGATGTGATTTATTATGAGCTTAAACCAAATGAGACTATCATAGAGGATCGGTATCGACTTCAATTGATGCATTTAAGTCGAGCGTTAAAAGAAAAACGACCGCTGTACGAGCTGAGATACGATAAAGTGATTTTGCTACATAACAGCGCTCGGCCTCATGTTGCAAAAACAGTGTTGCAGGTTTACCTGGAAACGCTTCAATGGGAAGTACTACCCCACCCGCCGTATTCACCTGACCTAGGCCTTTCAGATATTCACCTATTCCGTTCCATGGCATGTGGCCTAGCTGATCAGCGCTTTCATTCTTATGAAAAAGTTATAAAAGGGATCGATTCTTGGATAGCCCCAAAAGAAGCACCATTTTTCCGTCGCGAAATTCATATACTGGCAGAAAGATGTGAAAAAGTGGTCACAAGAAATGAACATTACTTTAAATAAAAAATTTGATCCATATAATTTAAATATAGCTTTTATTTTGTAAAAGAAACAGCGATAACTTATTAACATCCTTATATATTGTGTTCATTCCTATATTTTTTATATGTAAGATGTTCACACTATTTTTATTGCCCTACTTCAACTCTGCTGAACATTATGTATATACTTTCAGAAATCAAAATAGTATATATGTTTAGAAATCACAATCAAAATAATGTTTTGTGTTGTAAAATTAGAAAAATAACTAAGGTATTGTGACAACAAATTATATCACAAGTTGTTGAGCAAAATGTGGTGCAGTAAACCATCTCAATCAGTGCTAAGAAGCAGGGGTGTCAGTTACCATCAGGTGAACATTTTGTTGCTCTAAGGACATTGTCTAATAATAACTGAAATTGACAATAATATTTAATACCTAACTCCCGTCGCAGAAAGTTGGTAGGTATACGTCCTGCAGCTGCAGCTTTCTGCCTGTAGTCAACTACTAGTGGCAGGAAGGAAGAGCTGCACTGTTTTGCTTTAGCCACCACTGTAGCCAGCACACTGGTGTCACCCAATGTGGCGACACAGGCCCCATCTGCAAACCTTGCATAGCGTCCAGTAGATAGCTTTAATGTTGTTCTGAAATGTAAAATGCAAGTCATAAACTTTAGAGAATATTCTTTCACATTTATTTAAATAAATTGGAGCTTAGAGTGTGAAGTACTGAAAAAACTCATTCACAGTAATGCATAGATTGTGACTGCATATACTATATAGTTTGCGATTATGATAGAGCTGACTGATCCGATGCTGGGCACACAGACCATGGGCCCAAGGACTATTAACAATTATAACTGGTAATGCTTGTTTCACATGAAACTGAGTTTCTTCTTCTTAGCATTTGTCCTGTTTTTTGGCGGGATCTGCTTTCCTACTTTCTTCACTCCACTTCGCTCTGTCCCAGACGGATACACGGTGTTAAAGGTTGCTTTTCAGGTTACCAGACTTGTCTCTAACGCTACCCAAGTATTTGCACTTGTCACACTGTTGGGCCACCCAACCATCAACTACTATTAGTTCAGTGCCATCTGCAATTCCTGATGATTAGACATGCACATCACTACGTCATCTACATATATGAAAGTCCATGCAGCTTTCTATCGAGTGTCTTCAGTGAGAGTATCCATCACTAAGCTCAACAAAAAAGGACTCAGAACCCCAATGAACCCTCTCTTCTGTGACTGGAATAGATTTTGTCATCCTTTCTATTATGCTTATGAAGGAGCATGCATTTCTGTACATATCCATGATAGTTGAGAAATATGCCTCAGGAACTTTATGAAACCTGAGGCTCCACCATATAGTTTCTCTAGCTATGCGAACGAAAGCGTTATTAATGTTAGGAAAGCAATATAATTGAGTGTTAAGCAGTTATTTATCAATTATACAAATCAATAATTAAAACAATATTTCTGAATTAATTATTTTCTTTTCTATCTAAACTGGCTTTCACATTTTCTTAAAATTACAACTGATGTTTGTGTTAATCTACAAAATTAAGTAATATTGCCATTGAATTGTAATCTCTGTCTGATCAGTCCACAAATGCATTTGATGTATCTAAAATGATACTGTGCCAAAGAATCTTTTGGAAGGTGTATCGTTTCTCCACACAGCGACCTTAAAAACACTAATATATATTTGATTCGACATATGGGAATAAAAAATTTGTAATAATTACGTATACATAACCTCACCCGCTAGAAAATGGAACTTCGATTTCCGCTACATTTGTTTGTGTCGAAAAAAAATTACAAAAACATCCTCTTCGCAACTTTGCTTTTGACAACATGAAACGCTTCCTACTTAGCATTCTTATGCATTTAACTCAAGGAATTGCACAAAAACAATAGTTGGATTACTTTTTAAACTTTTTATAGGCTATATTTGTTGGTACTAATAATTTTTATAACGTAAGTATGTAATAAAAATTTTATTTAATTATTAACGAATATTATATGCATTGCACGATAAACTAAACATTAAAAATTAATTTAAACACATTTCTTCTCATCAATGTCATTGTCAAATTCAAAACTCTGGAATCCGGCGTTGCGTTCCGTTTCACGCTCGGTTCGTAGCGTTTTTGTCATTGTGTAAAAACTTAACTAACATAGATTGTTAATTTATTTTTTTATTATTAAACTAAGTTCATTCTATAACCTCTCGGTACAAATATTCTGATGTTAGAGGACATCTGTACCGATAGTAAACCATGACGTTCGAACACATTGATCGGTACGCACGGATCATATTTGCAGGACCCGATACTGGGGCGCCCAATTGCAAGTATTTAAAAAAATCGAGGCTCAAAATCAAGTCTCAAAATAACTTAAAGTTTTTTTTAACGTTTGTCCTATAAAACTGATAAATAATTCCTTGTTATGTATTTATAGTGTGAATTCGATTGTGCAAAACAAATTACGTTACCGAGACCTTGCGTGTTATTCAGCAAACAAACGAAAGTAGGCAACTAGGGTTGCTGCCGTAGCAAAGGTGGAACCTAGCAGCTGGCAGGCTAGTAGTGGTGCGGATCGTGGCTTACATCTTACATGTTGAACACAGCCGTTCTAGCGAAGTAAAAAAGGTTTTTGTTTTAACGAATGGAATAAGATTCTTTATTACTAAAGTTATATATATTTATTTCTCAATTCAAGCTTGTTGATGTCCAAGGTGTGAAATGTTTCGCAGAATTAATAACGTAATCATTAAAGTAAATATTTATAAAATATACGTAATCGATAACATAGGTAACGTATCTTTGTCGAAAGACAAGAGTCCCTCTGTTTAAATGCGTAATTTCCATAAAAATTTTTGGGTATTAAAAACTATTCTGCTCCGGTACCTGATGCACTTACAAGTAAATACCTAGTTTTAAAACGTGGTCTGGTAAATACTTCTATCGGCCCACTGGCCGGCGTTGGTTTGTTTACTTTTGTCAGCGTTATTACAACTGAATACGGATAGAAAAAGAGGCGATGCGGAAAGTTCAGAGCAATGATTCCTTTCAGAGAATTAATTATTTGTATCAGGTAAATGTGTTCTGTTATTCCGTTAAAATGATTTAAGTGTACGCAAACAATACCTTTTTCTTTTCTAGTCGAAGGACAAATAAACTTTTCATTTATATTATTAAAACGAACTCTTCGTTAAAAAATCTCTTTGGCTTTCGCATGGTTCCTGTATTAATATATGCTAAAGTAATTTTATTAACAATGGGGTTGTGTACACTGACGCGGATCTGACCGTGTGGATGTTTTAGAGGTTACCTTTAACTTCGTCGACATTTAATTAGGAATGCCGTTCTTTCTTTTAATAAATACTTTCTGCTAAATAACGAAAATAAATTTTCAGATTAGTAAATACATTTCTGGCAAAAATGCCGGATTATCCTCATACTACGGAAATCTCATAGTGAATGTTGCTAAGAAGAATGTTTTGAAAATGTTAGTAAGTGTTAATTTATGTCTCACTATTTTCATGATGTTGGTTCTCAACAAATACTAAAATAACACAACATGTGGCAGCCGTGAGCCATGATAATAGAAGTAACATTTTAATTTCAGCCATCCAGACATTAAGAGACAGATCTGCAAAAAGTGTCGCTGTATGCTCATTGACAAAGTTTCTGCCAAAATGCAGTTGAAAAGTAATAAGAAACTAAAGTTAATACAATGGATGTGCAAAACTTGTGAGTCCAAGAAAATATTCCCCTCTGACAAGCGCAAGGAGCACCGCATGTGGCTGGAGAGGCCCGAGGCTGTTGTTGAAGTAATTGCATGAGTGCTGAAATGATCTTGATCTCAAATGCCAACTGTTCTGGCATTTAGTAACATGTAAGGAGTAACCGCTTCTGAGATGATTCCACAATATTGAAATCAGAAAATTTTAAATAATCATTAAATTTTCTATTAAGCAAATAAAAAAAATTTATTTAATTCAAATTTTTACAAATTGTGAAAATCCTTTTACTAGCCTGGTTTATGGAAGGGTTAAGTGTAACACCAGCCATTGTTTTGATGACACTGCCAAATCCCACTCCATAGTACCCCTACATTAGGTAGTAATATCATTTTTTTTTTTTTAATGGCAGATGTTGATAATTTAATTTTTCATTGAGTTAGTTTTTCATGTCACCATGTCTGCTCAATGAAGGTTACAATTTTTATTACAGGTTGTTAATATTCAAAGCTAAACAAATTGTTGCAACATTGTGAAATACGAATTTAATATATTTATTTATTGAAATGGATATTTTCTGTGATAAAGTTTTATTGCGCTCCGTCTTTCCCAGGGGCTCAGCCATGCTGCATGTAAAATGAAGTTTGTCGGAAATAATTTAATATTATTCATATTTTTCGGCACATCGTGTACGACTTTGTTTCCTGAATACCGTATCTACAGAAGTAAACATAATGAAAAAAAAACAAAAGATATTTCTGAAGTGATTGAAGAAAATGAAGTCAGAAATAATTATCTTCAGGTGTTAGGAGATGTCGATAAGGTGGAAAGGATTAAAAACAAAGCTTTGGCTTTAAGAGCAGGCGGCCACAAAGGCAATGTTCGTAGCGCAAAGGAGCACCTAGAGGAGTCACAAGGTTTCAGAAAGGATCCAGTCATGAATCTATTAATCCAGGGCAGAAGAAAGGCAGCCGACACAGACTACAGTTCCAGCTCCAGTATTGAGTTGCAACACTGGAAAGACGAGTGGAAGGATGTTTGGCTCGCCAAAAAACTGGAGGCGCTCAACTCGTCGGCACCCGCCGGGGACACCGTCAACATGGCAGCCGCACGTGAGACACACTGCATTACAGCTCCCACCTCCCGCATCTCCCCCGCCCCTACCCCTACCCCTGCCCCTGCCAGAGATAGGGCTCCCGAATGTCAACCAGGGATGTGTTTACACGTTCAGGGTTCGGCAGGCCCGATACCCCTGGCCCTATACGAGAGTAACGCGGCGGTGAGATGGGTTTGATTATTCTGTTTCAGTCTACTGACGGTCACAGTGACGTCGTGCAGCAGCGCGCAGCGTGTCCGCAGTGTTGTTCTGGTCTCATTTCCATACGGGTTTGTCGGTTTGTGACGAGGTTCTTTGCTGCACGCTGTACGCTCTCTGTTCGCGTAGTTGTTTTCTCTAAACAGTTTTCCCTTATTGAAGGGCCGTGGGGGGTGCCGTGCGGCGACCCCAACCAGCACGACATGCCGTGGGGCACCTGCATGCTGCCGATGGAGTGCGAGCCGGAGTTCCGCATATACAGGGGCGACCTCTCCTGCGGGCGCAGCAACTTCGTGTGTTGCGCTCTGCAGCTCACTTCCTACGACATGTACGGCGGGCTCGACATCTCCTTCGCCGAGTCCAGCCTGGAGACGGATACGGAGGAGAAGAAATTCAGGGACATGAACTCGAAAGAGAAGAGGAAAAGGAAGAGAAGACGCGAGAAACGTAAACGCAAACGCGACAGGCAAAAGAGAAAACGGAAAATCAAAAAGAACATCAAGAACATTATCAAAGAAATTAGAAAGATCTTAGAGAGATCGTATAGAAATGGAACCGCGATGCGCAAGAAAAAGACGAAGCAGCTCAAGAGATTCATCAAAGAGTTGAAGAAGCAGTACAGGAAGGACCGGCAGTCAGTCAAGGAGATCCACGAGATGGAAATGATTAAAGTGGACGCTGAGCTCATGAAGAAGTTGACGCAGATAAGGTTATTGAATAGAAACTTTGTGAAGAACAGCACCTTCAGGGACATCGTTATGAAGGGCACAATGAACAAGAAACAGGCCAGGATGCTGATGGAGGCGTACCCCGAGCTGGAGGGCTACTTGGTGATGCGGCGCGCGGGCGGGTCGCGTACGCCGGACTACGCTGATGAATACAACTACTTGTACTACTGAGTATTACTTGGGGAGGAACTATTTACAAGAAAAAAAAATTTAACGCACAAATTACACAACAGTAAATCATATAAAGCGCGTTATTCAATGATTTCTTAAGTTTTGTGAGATTCTTTAAAGTTTCATTTAACTAATAGGAACGCGTTCAGTGCGCACGTTGTTTTTGCTTTATATGCTATATATACATTATCCGAACACGCGCACACTACAAAATGGTTTATAATGAACTGACACCAAGTGGGGGGGGGCGCGCCCCCCCCCCCCCCCGGCGCGGGGGGGGGGGGCGGCCCCCCCCCCCCCGCCCGCCCGGCGGCGGGGGGCGGGGCTCATCGGCTACACTGATCGGGACGCGGACGACTCTCGATTCCCGTGTCCCGATCACTGAAGTACG
>DWLS01006214.1:0-11878 GCA_018246255.1 Pachliopta kotzebuea | reverse complement strand
AATAACATAAGCAATAAGTCAATATGTTTTAGTGAGAAGTATGAACCTGATGCTTTAATAATAAATTATCAACATTTTTTACTACATAGGTACTTTTATAAATAATGTATATGTTTTGATATTATAAGATAGTATGATGTAAGTAAATAGGTATTATCAATGTTTGTGTTGAGATCCACTATCGAGGACCCACATTTTCATTTCATGGACCTTCAAATTTTTTTTCGCTGACATAGACCCCTTGCAGGTTGTCATATAGACCAATTTGGGAATCACTGCTCTAGTGATTTGAATACCTGTCTTCGACTCCTAAGGTATCTGGTTTGAAACCAGCCTGCATCAATGAATTCTTAGATTTATATGCAGTTAGTATAATACCAACTAACTTCATGTGCTTTAAGACGTGTATCAAATTGCATGGAGAAACATTAAAAAAATCATTCCTTATCAATTCTCAATCTCCATGTGCAATCGCCAGATCATTAAGTGTCTGGTCCTTCCGACCGACACCTTGTTGGAAAAAACTATAAGCTTACGCAATTTTATTTACTTGTCTGTCTCTTGAGTAGGGAACTTTGGAAGTAACCATGAGGCTGAGTTATTTACAAAGCCTCAACATAAGATTTATAAAAATTGTTTTGAAGTTGAAAACTATTATTTATTTTATTTTGGGATTTTTGCCATCAACGGACATATCAATTCCTTCATACACTTTACATCATTTACTTATTTCTTACTAACATTACTTAAATGTCTATATCCTCCACATTCGCCAAAGACATCAGGTCTTTAGCGAATGTGGACGCAGGATCCGCTAGAGCAGATTGGATCACTCCAACATCTTTGATATTAATATTATACCTATTTATAAATGAAATCCTTTTTGATTTATTCCGGTCACATTGCATCAGCAAATGTTGCACATCCTCAACTTAATCACAATATTGGCACATCGGGGAATCAGTTTCTTTCATCACAAATACAAATGTTATTTATTTGTTTATAAGCATTTTAAACTAATATGAGTAATTACTTTATCAGGTAATGCATATAAGAAAATGGAACAGTGGAAATTGGCAAAGACATATTTTGAGAAGTCGATGTCTGAGCACCGAACTCCCGAAATCAAGACTCTATTGAGCGAAGTGGAGCGTAAAATCGCCGAGGAGGAGAAGAAGGCTTACATCGATCCAGTGAAAGCCGAACAGGAAAAGGAACTCGGCAATGAATATTTCAAAAAAGGTAACTTTTTACTGTTAAATTTTTTTATTCAACGATATGAGCAAGGCATTCACCTGATTGTAAGTGATATTCTTGCCCATAATATGCTGGTTAAGATGGTATACACAGCACTATGTTGTTTTGAAAAAAGGTGTTAAGTCTCGTTACCCAAGTAAGTACACTAGCTACCTTCCATAAACACAATACTGTCTGCTGGCTGCAATGAGGTGGTGATACCTTCTCCGTTGGCCTCCGGCAACAGAGACTTACCACCAGTACTGTTACATAATTTATTGTTTCTGTAAATCATGATTTAAGCCATGTATCAAACCAAAAATTTGGAACACTATACCACCGCCTCTTTATAATGTGAAGTCAGTATTAGGTTTTAAAAGTGGAATAAAAAAAGCATGCCTTGGAACTACAAACTAGAGGTAGTAAATGTTATGTTGATCTTTTGCCCTTATTGCTAGTTATTTGTTGTTTATTATTATTTCTGTTCCTTTCCTCTCCTTGCGTGTATCCTTTTTATTGACATCAATTACTAATTAATATTAGGCACACTTATTAGCAATCAATTTATTTATGCAATTTTATTAATAATTATTCTGTGTTAAAATTTCATACAGTTACAACTTTACCATTCCTCCTTTTTCGTTAGTTTTTTAATCAAAATTTATTAAGGTTATTAGATGAATGTCTCACACCATTGCATATGTACAAGGGTCCAACAGAAAACCAGCGCTACTGCTAATTGCTGAGTTGGATCCTATTCAGCTGCCTACTGCTATTATTATTTTTTCTTTAATGTTCATATTTGTGTTCTGTTTTTGTTGTGCTATTTATGTGTATTTTTAGGCAGATTGAAATTAATATTTTTCTTTCTTTCTTCTTTCTATGAAACCGCATGGCTATAAACCTTAAAAAAATTTAGATATTTTATACATTTCTCTTACAAACTGTAGGGGACTACAGCACAGCTGTGAAGCACTACACAGAGGCAATCAAACGGAACCCGGATGAATCCAAGCTGTATTCTAACAGAGCGGCCTGCTACACCAAGCTAGCGGCATTCGACCTCGGCCTCAAGGACTGCGAGAAGTGCTGCACACTAGACCCCAAGTTCATCAAGGGCTGGATTAGAAAGGGCAAGATCTTACAGGTGATGCACATGCTCTCTGGCCAATTGGCAAAGAGTGTAGTATAGCTAATTGAAATAATCATCACAATGTATCAATAATATTTATTGCTAATTTTGCATTGACTATGATTTAGTCAAGTGTGTGTCTTAATTTCGTTGTGATCGCGTCCTGGTCAAACAGTAAGGTCAACTAAAATGAAATTTTGCATTAATATTGAGGTGGTTATGGAGATGGATTCCTGTCGGCCAACGGGAATTGGTGTGGAAGTCGATAAGTACCATAACTATGCATATTTTTGACATTACTCTTATACAAATATGTTCCTTGCGTAAAAATTACTTTTTAAATCTACTTCTGGTTTAACCGGCCAACCGGAAGTGGGACCAAAATTCACTGAGTACCTTAATTGTGTATATTTTTAATATCTTTATTGAAGTATTTCTCGTCAAAAAATATTTTTTATATGTACTTCTGCTTCTGATGGACCAACTGGAAGTAACAAAATCTGTATACTGATATGTGATCTGTATATGTGAAGTGGTTTTTGTTTGGTTGTTTTTGCTCCTTTATCAAATATTGTATTGTATTTTTGTTTTGATTACTTTCATATTTTAATAATTCTTGTTTGTTTGTCTTTGGGTGAATGTTCATTGTTTGTGGTCTATTTATTTAAATATGTACTATCTATCGGTGATAACTTGTAAATGGCTTTTGACTTTGTTTAATATTACAAATTGATGTTAGATATAATAGCCGTAAGTTGTCCTTTAAAAATAAAATAAATAAATATAGATCCTATATCACAAATATAGATATATCACAAAATTGACAGTGAGAGAAACGGCGTTACTCAGACTGGTGTTAATTAATTTCTGTTTGTTTCTAGGGTATGCAACAACCGTCTAAGGCCCTTACTGCATATCAAAAAGCGTTGGAGCTCGACCCTAGCAATGCAGAAGCCCTTGAAGGCTACAGGGCTTGTTCCACACAACTCAACTCTAACCCGGAGGAGGTCAGTCTCTTGTAATCCCAATTTTTTAACTATGCATAAGATGATAATGACTCCAAACGGTGAGTGAGACCTTGATGTAACAATGAGTTGTTGGTATATCTACACTGTATCACATTATTTCTTGTATGCTAGTCAAATTACTATGGTAATGAGGTTTAACATCTTATTTCAAGGCGATGAGCACAATTTGGTGTTATATACCATCTTAACCAGCGCCATGATATGAGTAAGTGTATCACTTACCATCAGGTGAATGGCTTATCTCATCGCCTCGTAGAATTAAAAAAATTGATTTAGTTGCTTTGAGACTTAAGATCCTTGTTTAAATGACAATGTCCATCCGTCTTTCTGTCAACAATTTTCAATCTCGAGAGCATCAAGAGGCAGAAGCTGGTGCTGAAATTTCTCATACAGACAGATCTCACTTAGATAAGATCAGAGCCGTTGGAATTTTGTTGGTATGTGATCGAGTTGTCAAGTTGTGAGTGCACAAAGTTTCAGAATTTTGTATGGGCCTCTTGTACATATTACTTGAGTAAGTTAATTACCTACAATGGTTTTTTTTATTTAAAACAGAGTTTTATCAGGTTGTAGTATTGGAGTGCCCTGTCGCTAACAGATCCGGGATATCCCATTCATAACGGCTGATGGCTTTCGCGGTGGGTTTAGTGGGTAGGGGTCGCACAGGCCGAGTCCCACACATCCCTCCGGGCCCGCCCAGGGCACCGGCGGAACGTCCGTAAAAGGATTCCCCCGCGTGAAAAAAAAAGGATGTTGCAGTATCTACTACATAAGCATTTTTTTCAGTAATACCCACAAAATGATTTCGTCTCAGGTCCGCAAACGCGCGATGGCCGACCCTGAAGTGCAGCAGATCCTTAGCGACCCGGCGATGCGCTGTATCCTGGAGCAGATGCAGCAGGACCCGCACGCGCTGCAGGACCACCTGCGCAACCCTGACATCGCCGCTAAAATACACAAGCTGCTCGAGTCGGGCCTCATCGCCATACACTAGCACCCACATCACACACTCCAACCACAAAACGTCACGAGGATTTCGCACCACCGGCGATGCAGGCTGCTCGCAAGCGCCCCTAACTCTGTATGACCTCAACTTTGATTACCAGTAATAAAGCTTATTTCTTGTGGTAATTAAACTTTAAATTGTTTAGTTTAGTTAGTACGTATCTTGTAAGGCATCATTTCATACTATCACTGCCGGAGTATCTCCTGACCATCCTCCTGAATATCTTTAACCTCTCTTCGGACACAGTTTACTTCTCTCGCTGTATAAAAGCTAAAATTATCCATTCCACCTGTAATCTAAGTAAGACTTCATTTTGTACCCCCCATTATTATAAGTTTAACCTAAATTTTCTTTCTACCCTCATTCGCACTTTACAAAGTAAGGATTTCGGGAAAGTTTTGATACCTTCAAAGTTTGAACTAAACATTTCCGTTTCCATTTTAAAGGCTTTCTGCAAATTTCGTTCTACCCTACATTAATTTTGATATGAAGTTACCTTTAAAATGATTTGGAAACTGCATGAAGTGGTTAAATAGTTTACCTTAATATAACCCACCTGAGAGTTCCTTTTTCTTTCTTGGGAGAGGCCTATGTCCAGCTGTGGACTGCCGCAGGCTGTTGATGAAGACACCTACTATCCCAGAAGGCCTCAGAGCTTCTCTCAATTCGTGTTAAAGCTGTTCCTCTACAATGCTGGTCGAGTGCAGGTTGGCTGAAATCGCTTATCCATGTAAGCTGTTATTCCGGCAACATGCCAGTTTCCTCATGATGTTCTTCACCAGATAAAAATTAAAGTTGGAAATTCAACTTATTCTTTTTCCTTATATTATGACCAACTTAAAAGTAACCAACCCGTCATCACAATTGACCACATTGAATTGATTTGTCTGTAGTTTCCAGCTGACTTGTAATATGGTCTTTGTGGAATCTGGTAGAGTCCAGGTTTATTCCAGATCTCTATATGCATTAAAAATATGAATTAATAAAAAGGAACTTTTACTTCACCGTATTTTTTTAATTAACCTTTTTGTATTTGTATTGTTTAAATGGATAATCGTTTTTGATTACAAGTAACAATATGTTTGCATTGTTGAAAGTATTTTTGTTCTTCATCTGTAATTTGGAAATTTTAGACTGTGAAATGTATTTTTTGTATCAGATGTTTTATTCAATTACCAGTAATAATTAAACATCTCAAAATATTTATTTCTTTTCTCTGTCATCAGAGTATTAGACTCGCACAATTGATCAAGTTTTAAATGTAATGAATTTGCGGGTACATGGATGTACTTTTTTTTTTAATTTTTTTATTACAATTACCGGTAACATTACATTTAAAGGTCATTGTGTTGTTTTTTCGTCCCTAATTTGGAAATTATAGATTTGCCAACGCAATCATTTAAGTCTTAGACGTGTTGAATTTGAGGGTATATAGAAATGTTTTATTGAAAATTGCTTAAGGTTTGATTCAAAGGGGATGTCGTGGGAAAGTATTTGTATAGGCTTCACCGGAAGTTGTCTAATGCTGCCGTTGACCGGAAGTTGATTAATGCTGCCGTTGACCGGAAGTTGCCAAATGCTGCCATCGATGTAGATTATTTTTACAAAGCTGTAAAATTTGCGCAAATCTTTGGAGTTCTACTTTAGTTTCCTAGTACTTTAGTTTGCAGCTGGATGTTGAAGATTTTTGGACATTTCCGAAACTTAATAAATTATCTATAATAACAATATTTATACTTTGGAATGGCTCAAGTGGTGGATTAAAGTTAAAGCTGGAATTAGACAACATTATAATTTGGGACCTATTAACAACTGGGCTTTAGGCACGTGGTTGTTGTCAAGGCTTTATTCAGCTCCTGTTTGTATGACTAGGGTCTATAGAGGTATATTACCATAACCAACACTATTTGTCCCCGCTGGAAGGCTAGCTGTCAATACCTCCGGATATCTCTGTGATTTGCCGTGTTAGGTTCTGTGTTTTTGTTGTTTGCGCACTATGCTTTTTTCACCGCTACAACACATGACTCCTTCGACTGCGCAATCTGCTCCTGCGCAGAGTAATAGGTCGGAACATTCCATCGCGCTTCCGCCGGATGCCGGCGCTCTCATTATATTTTAAGGATATAGGATCTATTCAGGATACGATAACGTTGATTCTCCGCGAGTGTACCGCCTGCGATTGTTTTTGTAATTTATTCAATAAATAAATATGTAGGCATTGTTCGGGTTTCATTTGCGATTCACTTACCCATTTAACTTAACCGGCGGCGATTATTATTTACATCTACCTAACCTTTTTTTTTGTCGCGGAGGAAATCTTCAAAGGATACCTTGCTTCTCGAAGGTAGGGTTACGTGGAATTTATATCTACTAAAACCAACATCCGGGGATGAGCTCTTACCTTCCCCAGCGTAAACAGTATGCTGCGATGAAAGCCGAGACCAGTTCGTACTTCTCCGTCTCGGACTCACTCAATATACAGTGAGGGCCCCTCAAAGCCTGCGAACCTTAAGGACCTTTCGCAGGCAGAGCTTACCATAGTCCTTTCGATAGCCTAACTACATTATTTAGAAATTAAAAATCAGTTCCAACAAGACCTGTAATAGTATATTACTACAATAACTGAGCTTTATAAAAAGGCACGGAGCTATAGAGAGGACTGTGCTTTGAGTATCTCCTGATCGAATCAGAAATGATATCCGTAGAATTAAGATCACTGATATAACCATCAGGATTACTAGACTAGAAGTGATAGCTGATGGTGCTGTAAGGTCCTGGAGTAAACGCACTGCTGGAGGCTCTCCTCAATGTGAACTATCTAGCGAAGGTCGAGAGGAACCATTGGATGCAGACAACAGGATCCATCGGATTGGAGATCTTTAGGGGTAGTGGGCCAATATCGGCTGATGATGATTACTGCAGTAATTATACAAGCCTTGGTAATCAAAAACTAGTTTTCATTAACCCATTCGAGACGGCGTTTTTTTTCCAACACGGTCCCCAGGAGCGTATTTTTTCTGTTTATATTGTTAATTTTTAATAAAAAAAACTTGTTTACTACAGAAATCACCCAATTCGTAAGCGAATTTGCATAAATAAGATGATTGCACACCGTGTGTGCAACTCGCTCGTCAGATTTTTTTTATTGTGTGGAGCAGATTGAACACTATGTGTGCAATGTAAGGTAAAATAAAAATACGTCATTAAAATTGATAAATATATAAAAATGGGTCAAAGAAAAGAAAAAATCTTATTATCATAAGCGCAGGCTGCGTATTCATAATTTCTTACATTACAAGAAATTATGAATACGCAATATTCAATGTAAGAAATTATTTCTTACATTATTTGATTAGGCGATATATATATATATATATATAGAAGGCGATACTATTGCTATTGGTGATAAATTTGGAAAATATAATTGGATAAATATGGGTTCTTTATTGATATTTTCTAAAAATGTAGATTTATGAAACTCCAAACAAAATGTTTTGTTTTGGTACGCGATAAAACCAATGCAAAATTTTGTTTCTCTATACTTATAGATACTATTAAATCAAAAAAATCTCTCGACGATTTCTTTACTCTAACTAATAATTGCTCATTATTATTATTGCACACACGGTGTGCACCGCGTCTTTTAGCTTTGGAAAGTAATTGCACACGCGGTGTGCAATCGGTCTCGAATAGGTTAAAGCCTATCAGCAAAATTATGATGAACAATTTAAAACCTAAGTTTATGTACTATATATAGGAGATAAAATAATTAAATATTCCAAAAGTAAAAATGTGTATATTAATATTTCTTTAAAATTTAGCTGTACATAAAACCTTGCGATAAAATATTTGAATGATTTTTTAACATCAGAAAATAGTTCTTTATTTTTTTATAATAAATCCTCTTTGGTATAGTTAATTTTAAAACATAAGTCTAGGCAGACCTGAATTAAATTTAAGTTCTATTAGGATAGCGAATCTTTCTTAACCTTTAAATGCATATTGTTGCCAAAAGTCTACAAACCAATTTTTGTCGTTTTATAAAGTGACAGCTGCGACAAGTGTTTCAGAACGTATTTTTATATCATAGCTCTTCAGAAAATAAAATTGGCGGGTAATTTGACATAAGCATTGTGAAGGTGGAAAAAGTTGGTTGTATGATAATTTGTGACTTGAATTAAGATTTAGTGAGAATTAATTACCGAAAAGTGTTAAAAAAATAACAAATATATTAGACGTAAGGTAAGAAATCAATATTACAAAGTTTATTTAAGCAATTTATTCTGAGTGTGTTTGTATTTGGATTTTCATCACCCACCTAGATGCAAAGTGCAGCCAAATGGCTACATACATGTTTTTTACAAAAATATAATTTTCATTGAAACCAAGATATTTTTAAATTATTTTTCCCTTTATCTGTGTCTTAAAACCTATACTGAAATATTAATTTCATAATTAAATAAAAAATCATGCATTTAAGGGTTAAACAACCTCTTTTCTTTCAGTTTTTAAAAAGGAGATTTTTCTACGTTGAAACCTTGAAAGCAGATTCTTCTTTTAAACAATTATCAAGAATTAAAACCTGGAACAAACCTACAACAAAACCAGTATTCATCATCATCTGTGCTATAGATATGTATGTAGATATTATTCTTTGGCCCAATAGTTAGGCGTTGAATTAGAAACTGGTCACAGATTCAATTCCGTCAAATTATTAAACTGTTATAATAGTATTCCTGTTAAAGGCAATGAAAATAGAGACCGATCATTAACATTTTTCTTTTTTTGACAAACCGATCATGGTAAGTGATAAGATTTCCCATAACGTAGTAATGGTTAAGCACCGCATTGCGCTCGTATTAAGACGTAAGCTGCAGTTACTCCAGTAATATAAATAACATACAGAACCCTTCAAATCGGAACAATAATGTTTCGTTACTATTTTGTGGTAAAAATAGGAGCGGTATCTACTTAAATGGTCTCTGGAAATTGAGGTCTACCACCAGTAAAATGATTGATGATATAAAATAATATTTAAAGTACGTTACTCCAGTAATTTGTGTAGGTAGCTGCTGTAGGAAAACCACTAAGACATCGGGTCAGGTTTCCACACGCTTCCTATTAAGTCTTTCAATGAGAGCCCGCTCAAGCTGTCGCTGAGGTCGCTGTCACAAATGTCTGAGAAGTGGTCGGAATTCAATCTCGCCTGTTCGTTTGCTGAGTAAATTGATTTGGAGCTCGATGTTGTATCTGGTGGAACAGTATCTTGCTGAAATAACGAAAAAATAATGGTTTTTCGACAATCCACCTGATGGTAAGTGATCTACTTGTCCATAACTTAACGCTGGTTAAGCTCACAGCATTACATTACGGATCTTGCCTTGAGACAAAGTGTTAAATCTCGTTACCACAGTAATTTCTCTAGCATACAGAACCCTTCAAATTTGAAAACGGTAATGTCTGGACATTACTATTTGGAGCTGCGGCGTTAGACTCAAATGGTTTCTAGTAATGTATGCTTTTAAATATTAAGTAGTATCTGCTGTTGTTGAGAATGTGCTTGTGTAAGTTCTGTTTTATTTAAATAAAAGCTTCATCTAAGTTCTTTCTATAAGTTTGAAAAATTTAAACTTACTTCAACATGTCCGTTCACGTATGGTATTTTCAACGAATAATGTCCCGCAATATCCTCAGTTATTATTAAATGTGGAGGATCTATAATCAGTGATGGTGCCGGTTGATTTATCGGAGACGGTAAGTGAGAGCCCTGTGAGTAAACGTCGGGGAAGTTCTGTGGTGCGTGATCGAGCTGGTGGTAGTTCTGGTGAGTTGAGGCTCCGGCTCGAGGGACGCTGTCCACCTGGGACGGACCCGGTCCGTGTAACGGTGGTAAGTCTATGGGCCATTGCTGAAAGAAGTTATCAACTATTAATACTGCCGCGACGTCATCTATTGTTGAATAGCGAAGTTCATATCCGAAGAATAATCGAGCTGTTTCCAGAATGTTCGATTGCCGCGTGTAGCGAAAATGATGTTCGCGAAAAGAGGACGAGAAGATTCGAAACAGCATCGAGAATGTTCCATTATGAAATTTATGTTATTCGGACTATCGAGAAAGTTCTGGAATAAAATGACAAATGAGTAACGAAAAGAAGAGCGAATTCGGTATATAAGGAGAGTCTGACGGTGGAAAGGGAACTGTGAAGAAGAAGTCCTAAGCGAATTACGAAGAAGATTAAGTGACCGCAGAGTGAAAGTGTTATAGTGTTCTGTTAACTGCTCAGTGTTAGTGAATCTGTGTTTGCGTGTGTCGTGGAGTTTTAAAGGAAAATTGTGATTTCAGCGATTCCCTGTTTCTGTGAGTCGTGAATAAATTAACGCAGAAACGACAATGGGCGGTTTCGTCCCAAGTGTTGTAACATTTTTCTACCTACATCATTTGAAAGATCTCAACGAGTGTTATGTTTTTTTGTATCGGCATAACTCCGTATCTCGTGCAGGGAAACTGTTATAGTGGTAATAATTTCATAAAAATGTTAAATATAACTTAATTAGTTTTTTAGTAACTATAGGACTAAAGCGATTTAAAAAAAAAGTGGAAAAAACACACGATCGACCAGGTAGTGCCTATTTCATGAGACAGCGCTACATGTTGGAAAGAGATGGTTCCCGGCGATCCTTCTAGATGCCATTATTTACTTAGTGGCAGTGTAGTTTTGTAGCTGTGCTGTACTATCGGTATCAAAATTGGTACTCCGCTATTGATTTTTGACGACTTACGCATTCATAAAGGACCCCTGCTTCTACGTTAACGATCGGCTTTGGCTTGTTTTGTGGACTTGCCGGCGTCAGTGTTCCCGTACAATTACGATGTGGGCATCTTCAAGAAAAGAGTGAATAGGCATTTGCTAGGTTAATGCGCCTTACCATCATCGATCACATCTTCACTTAATACCAGGTGGGATCGTGGTCAAGCATTAACCTATACATAAGTCAAAAAAAAAAAACTTTGATATTGTTGTAATTATTACTAACTATGGAACATTTGTGTGTGACCTGTACTCGATTATTAAAAAGTATATGAGTACGTAGCACAAAATGTAAAAAAATATGATTAAAGCATTATTCAATACAAAAATTCTTTTTACATTTACACCCCAGAACTTTTGACCTGCACACAATAAAAACTTGAATTATTTATAAAAATAAAACTTAAGTGAACATGTTTAAACTAGTAGCAACATGTTACAAGGGTTGGGACGCAACCCATACAATAATGCCCATTGTCCTTTCCAAGGTGTTTTGACTCCATCCTCCACGCTCGCAACAATATGTATATCGGCGCGATACATGATTCGCGACAATTAAAAAGAATCACTTTAGTTAAATAATTCAAACTTCGATCAAGAAAACATCTTTTATCTGTTTGGAATCGATTGTAACTTGTAATTACTCAAATCTTTGTTCAATATCACT
>DWLS01006213.1:0-11880 GCA_018246255.1 Pachliopta kotzebuea | reverse complement strand
TTAGTGTTGTGTATACCAGTTAAGCCAGCGCTTCGTTGTTCCGCGGTTATGTTCCGAACAGAGATCCCTTTACCTCCTCAAACGTTGATGAAGACCACCGCGGTGGTTTTGGTGGGTAAAAATCTCCACATAACCTTGACGGCCCCCCAGAAGGCATGGTATTTTTTCGAAGATTTCCCCCTCGAAAAAAAGCGCTACGTTGTTTATATCCTAGTGAAACACAGTCAGAGGAGTGACTTGCCCGTCTCGTCGACTTTTTGGATAAAAAAATGTAGAGTACCTTTAAGAACTGTTAAGAAACGCCAAAAAATTTCCAAATTAAATATTTACTCAGCCTGTATGTATTGATCAAATCATAAATAACTTCCGGCTCAGCTAAGTTTAATCTATTGTATTATTAAAGTCTATTTTTGTGCGGCTTTGGTATATAACGATATACATGAAAACACCAATTCTCGATAACGAAAGTTAATGACTATGAAGAAACACATTTTTTCCGTCCGTACGTCTGTCGGTTAGGATAACAGAGATCTGTATCTCACGCGAGGCGCATGCGCTGTTATCTAGCCGAGCTCCGAACAGTAGGCTAATTCAACATTGCCACATCAAAAGTTGCTACACCATTGCATGCATCTTTTTTTCGACGGTATGCCATGATTACAAAATCTTTTAAATAATAATCTTCATTTATAATCTTTTACATGTCACTTATTTTTGTTGAAGATTATAACTAACAGATGGCGCGTCGAATAATTAAGAACATTCTAACCTAAAAATAAAAGGATTGACAGATTATTTAATAATTTCTATAGAAATTTTCTTTTTGACAGTTTCCATTATTCATCGGATGACAATTTTCTTTTATTTGTACCAAATTTTTAGATTTATCTGCTGTACTTCATGTCTGAAAGTCGGTTGAACTCTGAAAATAGGTACAGTAATTTAGTATTTTTAGTAATAGTATTTTATTATTTAATTTTATTTAGTTTTTCGTAGTAGTAATAGGTATAATAATTTAGTATCTTAAGTATTTATTTAGTAATTTTGTTTAGTATTCTTTTCTATACCTTTCCAGTTTTCTTAATAACTTGAGTTTTTTTTCTGTTTATTATTTCTCGTTTCTTACGCTTTATACATAGAAGTAGTGTAGTGATGTAATTTTATAAGATTATTTTTATCACACACTAATACATATTAGGCGTGAAACATTAATACAGATTGTACAGAATGTCGTAATGAAATGGTATACTTACCGATTGACAAATGTTAATGGCAAAAATTGGTATAGAACTATCAATTGTATAAATATATGTGTGTAACTTATTTGTGAATACATATATGTCAAAGCCTGTGTAATTTCTCGCAGGGTTTTATGTCAAACATAATTTAGATTGTCATCATGTTCTTTTGTTTGTAAAGAAGACTTAAACAATACGAATGGTCTCTGTGACATGATCGTATCTCCTGTGTTTGCGTGACACTTTTTAATTACGTTTTTTTAGCTTCTCGTCGTTCGTGATATGTGCGAATAAGTCGATCATTAAGATTTTTAAGTAAAATATTGCAAATCAGGTTCGTGTAAATGATTTATTTAATGAAAATGTTCAGAATAGCGTTAAAGATCTTTGCTAATAATAATTGAATAAAGAATTTAATACTTGTTGATGTGATTTATCATGAATGATCTGATCTAACCCTGATGATAAATTTGCCGCGAATAATTATATAACAAATTTTACTTCTACGTACTCATTCCACTTACAGTAAGTATACATCGTCGGGAGTAGGATAAAAAATGAATGTCCATCGTATTTCAATTATTCATTTTTTTGTTATTTTAATAAATTAGTAGGTTGGTAGTTCAACTATTGGTAAATACTAAGAAAAAAGGTATAAAATATTAGTAACATTACACTTGCTGTCTTAAAACACAAGGTAATAAATTTCGTTATATATCAATAGTAATATTAGTTTTATTATTAGTCTTTTTATTCAAATAGACGAAAGAGGGGTTCTCCTGATGGTAAGTGATACTCCTGCCTGTAACAACGTGACGCTAGTTAAGATAGTATACATAGCATAACATAGCGCTCATTGCCTTGAGGTATATTATGTTTAGTCGTATTACCCTACCCCAGTAGTTTCACTAGCTACAGTGCTCTTGAAACCGAATTACAGTAATGTCTGCATAGTACTATTTGTCGGCCGCAATAGAAGTTGCGGTGATAGCTACCTAGACGGTCTCTAGTGACAGAAACTTACCACAAGTAAATAAGCTTTAATAAAATATCAAGTAAATACTGA
Source organism: Pachliopta kotzebuea (assembly GCA_018246255.1). Lineage (NCBI taxonomy): Eukaryota > Metazoa > Arthropoda > Insecta > Lepidoptera > Papilionidae > Pachliopta > Pachliopta kotzebuea. The sequence goes on along the minus strand of DWLS01006213.1, from coordinate 9,576 downwards.
AAAAGCCAGCAAAAGTCATTTCTTTTCCTTAACATTATAATTCATGTATCATGCGTAGAAAATGTGTATGTGATGACGCTACCTGGAGGAATAAAGGTAGGAAGAAAGAAGAACGTCGTGCGTTTAAAAATTAAACTTAGGCAATAAATCGGCTAATGTTTAAATAATTATACAAAAATCATAACTACGATGATTTTAGAGACATGTTTTGTTTTATACAATGTGCATTATATTCGTAAATAACACTCAAGAAAAGGTGGTAGTGTTAAGACGTTTATTTTTTAAATTTCACGACAGCTGCGGTGTTGCATGTTACGGAGTAACAAATACGTATTTAATAATTAGCAGAGTACATATGTAATTTAGCTATAACGTTGGAACGGATATAATTTAGCATGTAAAAAGCGTTATGTCTTACTGTACAAATGTTTGTTGTTTGTTAAGAAGTTTTATCGCTGTTTAAAAAACAATTACCTTAACATATTTTTTTAAACAAACCACAGACATTTTAGATTTTTTAACGACTTAAATATTTACAATAAAGGCTTAAGACTTTTAATTAACAATCTTTAGTGCAATACAAAATTTTTATGTAAAGATAATATCAGAGGTTTGACTTTATTTATTTTATTTTTAAGGACAACTTATGGCTATTACATTGAATAAAGCAATAGCCATTTATGATTTATCACCAATAAACAGTACATATTAGAAGAAGATCACAAACAATGAACATTCACACAAGAGAATTACATACAATCAATATACACACAAAAAAAACATCAGAACAAAAAAGTAATCTTAATAAAAATATAACATTTGATAAAGGAACTAGAAATAACGACAAATTGACTTCATATAGTTGAATGTTTTTAAAATGAAATTGTAAATAAAAACTTTTTTTTAAAATACTATTTAATCTGTTATAAATATTTTAATATTAGAAATGTTTATAGAATTATTACGATATCGTATTGAAAATAATAATAATATGTTTTTTTTTTAACAATATTTCTGTTGTGGTGTTTAAATTTTTTGTAGTATAATATTGGATGTTTGACTTGACGTCGTCATTGGACATACCTTTCGCGCCCTTCCCATTGTCAACAACCGCCGTTGCGTAATACATATCTGTCAATAGCGGTAACAACTAATTCAAAATGGCCGACTGTTGACACGCGACGGCGCGAAATAGTTACTAATATTCTTGAAACAAATTGTTAGGATGTTGTAAAAAGGTTAAATGTGTGAAACCTTTTTTTAAGTTTCATACAATAAATATTTAAACAGCCTTACGTACGTGCTGATATTCGTTTGTACATTTTGTGATGAAGATTATTTCAATGTGTAGATGAATTTAAATAATTGAAAGAACATATAAATACAAATTAATATGTAACAAGTGGCCCATACAAAATTCTGTAACTTTGTGTACCCACAACTCGACAACCCGACCACATACCAACAAAATTCTAACGGCTCTGATCTCATCTAAGCGAGATCTGTCTGTATGCCTAATTTCAGCCTCCTACTCATATAAGTTTTCCAAATTGAAAATTGTTGACGGACAGACGGACGGACGGACAATGTCGTTTAAATAAGGGTTACCGGTAAACGTAGTGCTGGAAGGCAACCCGTTAGATGGACCGACGATCTGGTGAGGGTCCCCGGAATCCGTTGGACGCAAACAGCGCAGAACCGACCTTTGGAGGAGGCCTATGCCCAGTTGTAGTTTATCAGTTGATGATGATGATCATGAATGTGTAATTTCAATTCTAATAACAGATGTTTAAATATGAAAGTAGTACAAATATTTCACTATAAATGGTTGCATTTTTTTATTAACATACTTTTATATTTTTAATCTTTTCTTTTGGATTTTTTTGTCTATGTATTTAATATGTCAAATATTCCTACCTGAAGTAAGCAAAAGTTTTTTAAAATTAATAATCGGAACCATTTTGATATTAAAAAGCTTTAACATACTTTTATTTTACAATTTTTAATACCTTACTATATCGGTAGACTTATCTGCTATAAACGACTGTTTATTTGTCATTGCAGTACAGATATACAAAACAAACCAATACAATATTAAAACTTATATATTGGTTAGTAATGATGTTAGTACAGTAAGCGTTACATCTGATAACAAAAAAGCCCTTAATGGACATCCTCAGTTTGGAACGGTGCGTCTGTTTGTTCTGCCATTCCTACAATTGACTACGAAAATTTCACGCACAGCTAAGCTGCAAAAGGAAATCAGTTGTGGTTTTATACAATAACGTTATTGTTACAGCCGTTATGGTAATCATATCGTGGCCATTGAGTGTAGAGCAATGTTATGGTGGTTCGGCGAAATAACAGCTCCTAGCCGCTCGCAGCTCACCTTGGGCTCGACCCGTACTCATCATGTGGGACGTTTTTCATTCGCTTATTATTACATACTTTATAGTGCTCAACCACATTGTCGTTTAGTTTTATAACCTATATCACTTTCATTTACTTTATAATTTTTTCTATTTAAAGGCGACAAGCGCAATATTGTGTTGTGTATATCTTCATAACTACCATCACATTGTTATAAGTCCTTACCATTTAGGCGTCCCTCTCATCTTCGAATTCGAATTGTTAACAGGTATTACGACATGAACGATACTTGTCTGGATCGTTACTTTAGAAACGTAAGGTGTTAAATTTCGTTATCCCAGTAATTTTAATTCAGCACATTTCAAACTGGAATACAGTAATTTTTGCACAATACTATTTGGCCGTAGAAAAAGGAGTTCCAGTGGTACTTAGACAGTCTCCCGTATAGGAGACCTGTCACCAGAAATTCGGTAGAAGTAATATTTCTGTGGAAATTTGTACCATTATCGAGTATTTTAAAAAAAAGTTAATAACACTCGACTGTACTACCAATATTGACATATCAAAATTTCTCAGTCCAAGATATTTAAATCGGAGTTAAAGTTTAAAATACCGTTATTTTAAATTAATGGTAATAATAATCTATAACTATGGTAAGGATAAAACTAAAAATTGGACAAATGCAAAAATAAATAAATGCAAGAAGTAATCATAAGACATTTCTTAAGTTTGCTAAAAAAGGTAATATCTTTTAACCTTGATGTATGCCTTTTAGTTCATAATAAACCAAAAACCACGATAAATTACTATTAGCTAAATGATGTGGAAAATACATCAGGCGACCCAAAAATATTATTCGTGACTTCATGTTCAGGACATTTGGGATATAACATCCAATAACGTAATAATTTTTTGGTTAAAACACGTTCGTGTACAAAGCGGTCATGGTGAAAAAAAAACCACTTCAAACAAACCGGCCCGTCTAGCGGTCTCAATAAAGATTCGTATAGAAACCGTGTCTAATCCACTATTTTCGATCGTAAAACCGGCGCACGCGATAACCTGATTATTCTTCGAAGTTTTATTGTCTTTACTAATTAATACGAAGAGTGAGTTTTTCTCAAAACCTGTAGCATGCAATCCATTTCTTTATTTTGTCACGCCAACACGGCCCCGAGCCGCTCCGCGAAGTCCGACTATTTGTCTTGGGGTAATTTGTTAGACTTCGCAGCATACTTTCCCTCAGATCAGCTATGCCGTGGATTAAGTACCAAAATTTTCATTTGATTTCAAATAATCTAATAGTATTAGCTGATCTACAACGAAACCAACCATGAAATCCCAAGATTTGGGCCTTCTCCCACCACGCTGGCTCAATACGGGTTGGTGCGGGAGCCGGAGCCCCGTTTGTTGATTAGAACTGTTTTGGACCTCTTACATCCTACCGTACTATAATTAAAAACTATAATAATAAGATCTATTTTAGCCATATTTAATACGAAATTTAATAATTTTGTTTATTCTACCCATATGTTACAATTCTGGCATAAATTTTTATTTATTTACCTATCAAGGTATTTGCGATTCATAGCGATTCAAACACTTGTTTCTGATCCCGCTGTAGGCTTTTGAGGATATCTCAAGTAATCATCATCGACAGCCTGCGACAGTCCACAGCTGGACATAGGATCTCAAGTATTAGTAAACAGTAATAACCTCCAAAAACCTTTGAACGGAATTCCATACAGCAATGTTATATAAATCCTTCCTGATGAGCGTTTAGATTGTGATGATTTTGCTAAGAATGCTTTTAATTTCTAGAAAATGTACCACATTTTCCCATCAATAGAGCACCAACAATAGAAAGATGTTTAGTACTGCTATATCCAGTAACATTTTAACAAATATTTTGGATTTTAGTGTCAATAGTCTTATTAAAATGTTAGACATTGTTCAAATAATACCTAAGTTAACACAAAGACTATGAAGCATATTTGCTTTATTTGTATTATCCATACTAAATTTAGTAAATTGACATTAAAATTTTATATTTTATACATTTATTTTCATATAATAATCTTTAAACAACCTGTAAACAATTTTTACACGGTTTTAGTTAATCGTGTATTTTGTATAGAAAACTATAAATTATCTATTTTCTGACAGGTATGAATTAAAGTAGCACAGTATCGTGGGTTACTAAAGTTTCCTTTCTTTAGATTATGAGTTCTTACATCAGAAACCCAGACGTGGGAGCCGGCACCATAAACAATAGCAAACTAACCTTATATTTAATCCAGGAGTCCAGTGAAGCGTCGACTCATGCTGTCTCTAATGAATACTTAATAGTATTTTATGGGCTTACAATTATTTATAGGGTTTTTCATGCGTTCTCATGAGCCCTCCGTTTTGGATCAGTGACGGCGATGCTTTCTACTTTCCATGAACTTAACAAACGGACGACATTGAGTATTACGTTAATTTATATTGACCGAATCCGTACTCTATTAACCAATTCGTTCAGCTTACACAATTAAATTTTATTAGCAATAACAAAAAATTAAATTAATTAATCAAGTAGTCTAGTTTCGTAATTGAGATAACTCTCTAACGACCATTTAGTATGGATAATGTTATAAACATCTTTAGAATTATGGTAATATAACTGTAGATTTTCAAAGTTGCATTTATTAACACTATCATTACTTGTATTGATGCTGTGTTGTTTTATTAATTAATATAGAGTCATAATTCCTGACTAATGACCATCATGTAAGCATTGGTACAGGTCACAGGCACAGCTGCCCTTTTCTTATAATTGTTACCTTCTAGTCGCCGTTTATGAACCGCGGACAGATGCCTAAATGCAGTTTGCTCTTTAGTATACAACATTATTATTTTCACGTTATTAGTGTAATAAAACTCAGGCCGTGAAATAAACAGTTTAATTACTATCGTACTTTATTAAGAGTATATGTTTACTACTGGAAGATATTCAGCACACAACTTATTCAATGATCGATAATCATTCAAAAGAATATGAATTTCTTTTAAAAAAAAATAATAGGTAGACTCTTCTTAAAAGGTTCTTACAAAGGATTACTTCAGTCGCCATTATTTATAATAAAATTTATTTATTATACAATCGATTGGATATATCCAATGGATTGAGTTCTCGCGTTTAAGTCGCTAACTATAATAATTTCTAATAAAAATGTACACCAATTAGTTGACTCTAAACATTATTATTACTTGTAAGAGCAATCATCGCGTACATAAACAAACAAAAACAAAAAAAAGATCAACAACAACAAAACGATTTGACCCGACCTTTTGTAGGCGCCGTCGTGAGATGTGAGACCAGAGAGGACTCAACGTTGGAAAGAGATAGTTCAATTAACGTTAAGGGATGAAAGAAAGAGCGAATAGAACTTGTAATTAACACAAAGATCTTGCCGAAAAGGGCTTTTTTTCCGTTTCAATTCTTCGGGGTCATTTGTTTTAATGTTTCAACTTTTCTCGGGTTAGTTCGGTAAGAAATTGCCCTGTGAATGGACGGCGGCGGAGGCGATGCCCAATTAGTTTTTTCTAATCGAATAAAATATCTGAATCATTATAATAATACGGTAAATTTGTTTCTTGATGTTCCTCGACTCGTGTTGTTAACAGATTACTTAACACCTACATGCTTAGCTTTTTAAAATACAACAATTAATCAAATATGTGAAATTTTACATCCGCCTAACTATTTAACTGGTTGAAGACAGCATTTTTAGTTACTTTTGTAGTTAAATCACAGGACCTGTAATTTTTGTATACGCTGAGGTTGATTAAACATAATACAACCTTTAAGTTATTATTGCAATTAGTACAAAAATTATTAATTTATGTCAAACATGTTATTCACAAACCTTAACTAACTAAACCAACATTCATAAAAAATTAAACTGTCTCTTTGCCCATTTTTTACGTTTATATATTTTTATTTATAACTAAACATTACAAAAATAAGTTTTACATATGTTTAAACAAATTAGAAAGCTGACTATTAGAGATTTGTATCAACCTTATCAGGAAACCGCTCAGGCCTTGAATAAACGACTTCTATGTATAGTTAACATATAGTTTCTATACAATGTTATATTATTATACTAAAGATGATAAATATTATTAACTAACAGCAAATACAGGAATATACATCAGGCAATCGCTTGTCGGTTAATATATACAAATAGTGGTTATTATGATTTAGTACTGCAATGAATAACTACAAAAATGTTTCCAATATTTTGATGTAGAAAGAAAGTGTTTAGTTTCCTACTAATTAAGTTTCTGAGCTTCTCCATTTGTTTGGTTGTTGATAATAAATTTTGGCGGTATACAAAGATTTAGACTTTTGATATTTCTACCTGCTTCAATCTGTACTCGATTTGATAAAATTACTGATGCTGTTTTTGTCAGTGTATACTGGCGGTGCTGTTCCGTCCGTGCGGCTGCGTCGACCGGTTAAGGCCACTTCATTGGATCAATTGACCGTGTCGGCGGCTAAATTGTTTTCCAGAAAACTTACAATACCGAACGAACTCTCGTGACCCCGTGGGAGTGGGCGGGCGCGTTTCGAAATGTCTAAATTTTTTTTTCTTGCTTATAACCGTTACGCACGATTGGGCGTCGGCAAGATGTGCACGGTGTACGGACGCTTATACAAGTCAACGTGACGTGAGTGCGTTTTGCCTGAACAACTACACGTCGACAAAGTTTATTCGGCCCTGTGATAACGGTGGTAAAGATATTCGCCTCGTAGTATAGAGGACAGCAGATCAATAGACTACTTCGGAAATCGATTGTTATTGATCTATGTTTGAAACAGCCACTACGAGTCTAATATATATATATATAGTGTATAACTGCATGAATGTAATGTTTTATTTCAATATATATAAAGTATTTATTTTCATTTCAGGCTCAGCAAGCGGCATAATACTAACGGAGCAGCAGAAATCCCTCAAAATTACCCGAATTCAATCCCCAAACAATAAACCCGGCAACCTGAGTTTCACAGATCCCTTTGGGCCTCCCCAGTCATCAGACGGGGGGGGCCCGTCGACCCCGCAACCTGCAATGACCACCCAGGAGGCGTTGGAACACCAACACCACCACTTGGGCGGTACGCAAACCCCTCACGACATTTCCAATTCGGCCAACTCGACGCCTACAAACGTGTCGTCCAAATCGGCATTCATTGAACTGCAACAGCATGGTTATGGACCATTTAAAGGGGGCTACCAGCATCCCCATCATTTCGGGAGTCCGGGCGGTCAGCAGAACCCGCACGAGGCGTCTGGATTCCCAAGTCCTAGATCATTAGGGTATCCTTTCCCTCCTATGCACCAAAACACTTACGGTTATCATTTAGGGTCTTACGCTCCTCAATGTGCCAGTCCGCCTAAAGATGGTGAGTGTCATTCTGTAAATTTTTATAATGTACTTGTAAATTAAATCAATCACTATTATGGTTAATTCATAATTCTAGTATTCTATACGGATGTACAAGAAATCATTAGAAGTACAGTTGTGTTTCATGGGAATGTGGCGTCACCAATCATTCTATTATTTACGGCTCCACAATTGTGTCATCGTGTTTGCTTTCTCATGATATATTACTTCGATTTTTTTCCTACTTTTTCGTTATCTACCCTAACATTAACAGAGTAAGTATTGTGATCGGTGCTTCAAGTTACGGCGGCTTCACTTCGGAGGTGTGAAATTAGATAGGGCAGAGAAACTCTTTCGTTATTATCTTTTGAATAATACATTACTTCAACTTGTGTCCTTTTTTACTGCGATGTAGACTACTGAGGGATTTACTTAAATATTTATAACAAATTACATAGAGCTGTGGTAGCACAGTTTATAATCTACCTAGATATAGAGAAAGTACAGGTTTTCATGCAGCTTTAGCTTGAGCTTCCTGGAAAGGAAAGTATTCATGAATATGTGACATAACTTTGCCTAAAATCTCTCCTTGTGCTAGAAGGATCTAAGTTCAAATAGAAGAAATATTAAGTAGGCTATTTATTTATTTAGACAGAGATCAATTTTTATAACAAAACTTCTAAATGAATAAAAGAACGTTGTAAAAATACTCAGCAACAAACTGCACTTGACATGAGATTTTAGTTCGTTTCATTAATGTTACTAATTCATGAGATACATGCTATAAAAAATAAAGCAAGTGTTTTCCGAAAAATATCTCTATTTTTAAGATTTAGGTGCTGCTATAACCTTCATTCTCCATGTTTGGTAAGAATTTACCACCATTGAACAACCAAAATCATTTGATCAGGAAATATGCACTAATTAGCCACCGAATGATGATTATATTTTTCTGTTTTTGCTTAAAAATTACACGTTACTTACTTAGCGCTTTATCAAGAAATTTACATTTACCGAATTAGGGTCAGTCAAAATTAATATTAATTATAAACCTGCCTCTTAAGCTAAACTTATCGGACATGTCACTTCGATTCGAGATAAGGCTGAAACCGAAACACAGGAAACTGTGTCAGAATTACCTTAGGTCGATGTAAAATTAGTGTCGCGGACAGCCGTAAGAGAAATAATATAAAACATTTCAACACGCGAGCGCTAAGTAAAAACTCGCCGTTTCATTTTTTTTTCTTGACCGTTAATATCGTGTGAAGGAAATTGAACTGTAAATTAATACCTTCCGACACACGTTTCCTCGTTACCATCGGGTACGGCAAGGTCGCTTTTCCAACGCCCGCTCGCTATCATAGTTTCCCAAATGTATCGTGATTTCTCCTAGTTTTCCCGTTTCACGAAGGCCGCTTCTTTTCGTTGCTTTTTGTTGTTGTTGTTTATCGAAAGCCACTTTAGGATTAATATTTAGTGTTTCCAACTTTTTACATTTTAATTTTATTGTATTTGCGTGTTTAGGAATAATAGTGACGTGGTTGAAAAAACTTGTTCAAGGGTATCCCGCTGCTCACTATTACACTTCTTATTGTTTCAATACAGTTGCAGCATAATGATCATGTAAGAGTATTGCAATTTGTTATAAAGATTATGAATTGTTTTATAATTTCATTAATTTTCGAAGACAATTCTGTTAGCGTACTAGTAGACTGAAAAAAAGAATAAGAGATCAGAGGGAGACAATTAAGATTGAATAGGCATTTGCTA
>DWLS01006212.1:0-11880 GCA_018246255.1 Pachliopta kotzebuea | reverse complement strand
TAATTATATTTTTAAATAATATTTGTAATTGGGAGTTGACAAAAACTGTTTAACTTATTTCACACCTACCCAACATATGTTCGAACGAATATAACTATTTATTAACGGATAATTTAACATAAATATCAATTAACAAGTTATTTTCAATATTATTAAAAATTGTGTATGAATTAGTATACAGATAACTTTTTAGTTATCCATATAACTCCGTCCGTCCGAATTGACATAAATATTTAGGAATATTTCAAAGAAACTATTGACTATAATTTTCCATTCAATCTATTAGTGATTGCTGACAATGCGCTAATTTTTGGGGGTAATTTTAATACTAGCACAGTACACTAGTCTAAACAGGATATTGCTTTTGTTCATAAATTCTATTCTCTTAGTCGGCTTTTGTATCTTCATAGGAGTGGAGAAAAATAGTGGATATACTAACTCGTCTCACATACAAGGAAGTATCATTTAAACTAAACAATACGTATGAATAGGAAAAAAATTAACTGAGGCTTGAATCAAACACAAATATTACAATTATCTGTTTTCGTGTTTTAACATTAAATATGAATCAATACTTTTACGGTGTAGTTATAAAACAAAAGTACACTTGTTAATCGCAACGAGTAACAGTTGAATTGTATCATGAATGCACAAAATGAAAACAATGTTTATAATAAAACTTTTAAAAATGATTCATACTTTTAATATTACAATTTATGTAAGGCATTTTTGAAACATTTGTAGGCCAAACTGTATTAAATATAAGCAGAGTATTTTTTCAAAAGTTAAATAGTGGCAACGCTATATGAAATGGATTTAACACACTAGTCATCATTTTATGAGAGTCAATTATATATATTACTAAATATATTAATATACAACATATATAGTTACATGAGAAACCGCAATGTTTAATTTTTTATTTAAATTTCCCATATAGCCAAGTAGCAAATTTCGTCATGTCGCTTACTCTATGACACGTTCTAAAGCTTCCCGCCAAAAGGTGTCTAAGGCTTTGTCAGCTTTGCGGAAAGCTTTTAAGGCATTTAAACGTATTTCCGGTGTTTTCAATTGCTTAGATAACGGAACGAGCGAGTTGGTCACCTGATGGTAAGTGACATGCGCATCCATAACAACAAAGTGCCGGGTATGATGGTATACACAGCACTACATTATGCTCATCATCTTCAGACATTAGGTTTTAAGTCTCGTTACCCCAGTAATTTCACTAGCTTACAACGCCGTTCAATCTGGAAAACATTAATGTTTGCCACTAACATTTGGAGGTAAGAATAGGAACTTCGGTGATACCTACCTCGACGTTCTACCGCAAAAAAAAATACCACTGGTATATTACGTTATTATTTAGACGTGGTACAATTTTGCTATGAAAGACAGGTAATCACCGTTTATAGGTGAGTTGATTATTGCATGGGCATGGTGTGTGCTAATTTGTGCGTATGCGCAGTACGAGCTGACGCTGGTCGCTTCGGACGGCCGCAACGAGAACTCCACTTGCGTTGTGGTGCGCGTTCTAGACATCAATGACATGCCGCCACGGTTCGCGCGCAGCGCTTACATTACCCAAGCCCTGGAAGAGACTGGACCCTTTCCTCGTCCCCTTTTACAGGTTTTTTTTTTTGTTTGAGTTTTATATTATTTTTAAGTTTCATTATTTTTTATATCTCTATTGTTTTTTCCCTTTAATTTTATTTTAACTTTAAGTTATTAAGTATTGAAACCATAATATAAGCAACAATAACATTGTTTTTACTTCTTGTTTATAAAATCTAGGTCTATGAAATGTGTTACAAAATAGGTAACGTATATTTAGGTTAAATAGTTGTTGGAAGTAATATGTTTTGCAAGTGGTGTGCACAAGATTTCTTCGCGGTGTTTTCGCTATTTATGTATATAGCTTTATTTGGCTTAATAAAAACTACTAAAATACAGTGTTTATGTATCCTTTATTTATGCACGTACTGAGTAGAAGCTTGCCTTTCATACATTTTTAATCTTGCTCCGTGTTTAAGATAAGTAGGTGCTTTAATTTCGAAAGCTCTTTTATACTCGAATCCTTAAGCCTATGGAAACTAGGTCTTTGTTTGTGTTTACTTAATTTAATTAGAATTAAAGACAAAATAACAAATCATCAAAAGGGAGAGGGGTGGATGAATATAATACAGAGTACTCAATTTTCTCCTCTTATTTAATTGATTTTAAAGCTTTAACCAAATAATAATGAAATATTATTATTATAGGTGCAGTAATAGCTATACAGACATTATGGTTCACTTTAGTTAAATATGAATTAATTACAATGGTCAAATTATACAGATATGAAACTTACCGAATGATGACAATGGGTAAATATGTAAAATTCTGATACCATTCTATTTATTATGTCTGAATGGGTATCTTTGTTTGTAAAAACAATTCATAAATAACCATTCACTATCGTACTCATTTATAATGATGTATCCATTGGACAAAAGAATTTGTTATAAAAATGGGAATCATTTTAATCAAACCCTATCTACCAAAAAGCAATAACGATTGTTGTAGTGAGAGATCTATTTGACACCGTTAAATTGAGTACAAAAGTTATTTTTAAACTCCTATTAAAATCTTTTAATAAACTATTCTTGCCAAGGGTTTTGACTATTTTAATACCAGTAATTGTAATTTTTGATAAATTTTACAATTTTTATGAACTTAATATCATGAAAGGTTCGAAAAGACAATTAAACCTTCGTCCCCAGTCGCTTAGAGAGACAAGCGTTTTTTTTTATAATTGGAACGAGATTTACAAATGATCCAAGTAATTATACCAACGACGACCCTCTTCATTTTTCTGTCTCCTATACCAATTCGACATAATTAGAATGGCTATGTATTTTACATTTTTCATGAGAACATACACTTTATGATTTTCCATTTTTACTTTTCTGATCTCCAAACGAAGTCGATTAGTTCGTATACAAATTTATATAAATCTCTAATAAGCTTCTGTTATAAAGTTGAGCAAAAGGTTTAGTTTCAACTCTGTATCAAAAGTTCATATAAAACACTAGTGAAATTTCGAAAAGTAGAAAGTTCCGTTAAAGCACACAGCCCGCTACCGTTGTCAGGCGCAAACAATCTGAAAAGCCAGTTGGTTTATATGTTATCAAAACTTTCCTTACTGAAACTCAGTATCCACCCTTTATGGAAGATTATTAATAAAAAAGCAATATTTACACTGGTAAATAAAACAAAAATTACACACTTCTATAATTTTAAATAAAAACTAATCACTGGATTATTGTATTTATAGAAATGTTAAAGTATTGCTGATAGCAGCTTCAGTTCATAAACGTTGGTTAAAACTTTGGATATGTTTTGTACATTACAACAGTTAATTGTAAAAAAAAAATAGTAACTATTCAGAAACAATTTAGACATGATATAAAAAAACGTAAACTTTTGTAATAATATATTTTTTATAATATTATAACAAAGACCAAGTAACCACTTCTTCAGATTTGTAATTTTAATCTAAGTTACTTAAATTTTAGATCAGTTTTGTATGATTAATTATACTTTTGTGTCTCTAATACTTAGGTAACAGCAACGGATGGTGATAAAGATAGACAACAAAATATTGTGTATTTTCTAACGGGCCAAGGAATTGATGCAGATAACCCCGCAAACAGTAAATTTGATATCAATCGTACTACTGGAGAAATCTTCGTTCTTCGTGTAAGTTTGCAAAAATTGATGCTTATTTTTTACAATCATTTTATAAAATAATTATGTGCAATATTATATTACTTTCTATAAGCGATTGTTAGTATAGTATTGACAAGTAATTTTTTTTAGCCTTTGGATAGAGATCAACCGAACGGAAGGCCGCAGTGGAGATTTACAGTATTTGCGCAAGATGAGGGCGGAGAAGGCCTTGTAGGTTACGCAGATGTTCAAGTTAATCTCAAGGATATCAACGATAATGCTCCTATTTTCCCACAAGGAGTATATTTTGGAAATGTAACCGAAAATGGTACAGCAGGCATGGTAGTAATGACTATGACTGCTTTAGATTATGATGATCCGGCAGAAAGTAATAATGCTAAATTATGGTATTCAATAGAAAAGAATGTAATCGAAGAGGAAACTGGTTCGCCCATATTTGAAATAGAACCAGAAACGGGTGTAATAAAAACAGCAGTCTGTTGTCTGGATCGTGAAAGAACTCCAGATTATTCAATACAAATTGTAGCATCCGATGGAGGGGGTCTAAAAGGTACAGGTACAGCTTCTATACGAGTTAAAGATATAAATGATATGCCTCCTCAATTCACTAAAGATGAATGGTTTACTGAAGTAGACGAAACTGATGGTACAAATTTGCCAGAAATGCCTATACTTACAGTGACTGTCCATGATGAAGATGAAACTAATAAATTTCAATACAAAGTTATTGAAAATAGTGGATACGGTGCTGATAAATTTACGATGGTAAGAAATAATGATGGTACTGGTTCATTAAAAATAGTTCAACCTTTAGATTATGAAGACCAGTTACAAAGCAACGGTTTTAGATTTAGAATACAAGTAAACGACAAAGGCGAAGATAATGATAATGACAAATACCATGTAGCTTATTCCTGGGTAGTTGTTAAATTAAGAGATATTAATGACAATAAACCACAATTTGAGCGAGCAAATATAGAAGTTTCAGTTTACGAAAATGCCGAAGTAGGTAAAAGTCTTGAAACTTTTAAAGCGACTGATCCCGATCAAGGTGGAAAAAGTAAGGTCTCTTATGCTATAGATAGATCTTCTGATAGGAAACGACAATTTTCTATAAATCAAGAGGGCACTGTTAGTATACAAAGGTCATTAGACAGAGAAGACACCCCTAGACACCAAGTTAAAATATTAGCTATCGATGACGGAGTTCCTCCTAGAACTGCAACAGCAACATTAACTGTAATAGTACAAGATATTAATGATAATGCACCTACATTCTTAAAAGATTACCGCCCAGTACTAACAGAACATATCACACCAAAAAAAGTTGCTGAAATTTTAGCTACTGATGATGACGATAGGTCCAAAAGTAATGGACCACCATTCCAGTTTAGACTTGACCCCGGTGCGGATGATATTATTAGAGCTTCATTTAAAGTAGAACAAGATCAAAAAGGTGCTAATGGAGATGGAATGGCTATAGTTTCTTCTTTAAGGTCTTTTGATAGAGAACAACAAAAAGAATACCTTATTCCTATTATTATAAAAGATCACGGTAATCCAGCAATGACTGGCACTAGTACGCTTACTGTCGTTATAGGCGACGTTAATGACAATAAAATGCAGCCTGGTTCAAAAGAAATTCTGGTTTATAATTACCAAGGACAAGCACCGGATACTGAAATCGGTAGAGTTTATGTATATGATCTTGATGACTGGGATTTACCGGATAAAAAATTCTATTGGGAAACATCAGAACATCCAAACTTTACATTAAATGAAGAAACGGGTATGGTTCAAATGAAGCATAAAACGAGAGAAGGCAGATATCATCTCAAATTTAAAGTTTACGATAGAAAGCATACACAGACAGATGTTCCAGCTAACGTTACTGTTTATGTTAAAGAAATAACACACGAAGCTATTATCAATTCGGGATCAATTCGGATATCTGGTATATCGGA
The DNA here is from genome assembly GCA_018246255.1 of Pachliopta kotzebuea. Classification (NCBI taxonomy): domain Eukaryota; kingdom Metazoa; phylum Arthropoda; class Insecta; order Lepidoptera; family Papilionidae; genus Pachliopta; species Pachliopta kotzebuea. The sequence goes on along the minus strand of DWLS01006212.1, from coordinate 6,184 downwards.
TGAAGATTTTATAAGAGTTTGGAATTACAAAACGCTTAGTGTTTCAAGAAGTAAACTAGAAATATTTAAAGACAAATTGGCTGACTTACTTAACACTGAAAGGGACAATATCGATGTATTTAGTGTCCAACTAAGAAAAAAACACCCGCCTGTGACTGACATACGATTCTCTGCCCATGGGGCTCACTTTTATAAACCAATAAGACTAAATGGCATCGTACTTATGCATCGTGAAGAAATTGAAAAATCTGTGGGGATAAACATAACCATGGTGGGCATAGATGAATGTATTTATGAAAACCAAATGTGTGAAGGATCATGCACCAATGTTCTTGATATAAGCAATCTTCCATACATGGTAAACGCTAATAAAACAGCTCTTGTTGGTGTTCGTGTAGACGTAATTGCTGAATGCACTTGTGGTGCTAGAAACTTCACTCAAGCAGAAACATGTCGTAATTCTCCATGCTATAATGGAGGTAGATGTATTGAAGGAAAATATGGTTTAACATGCTCATGTCCTCCAGGATATACAGGACCACGATGTCAGCAAACATCAAGGAGTTTTAGAGGTACAGGTTGGGCTTGGTATCCTGCCTTGGAAATGTGCGATCATTCACATTTGAGTTTCGAATTTATTACAAGAAAATCTGAAGGTGTTTTGCTGTATAATGGACCTATAGTGCCACCCGAACCCGAAGAAATAATGGTATCAGACTTTATATCCGTTGAACTGGATAGAGGTAATCCTCGTTTACTTATTGACTTTGGCTCAGGCACTTTAGAATTAAGAGTAAAAACAAAAAAATCTTTGGATGACGGGGAATGGCATCGGATTGATATTTTCTGGGATACCGAAAACGTTAGAATGGTAGTTGATTTTTGCAAATCTGCTGATATTCAAGAAATGGAAGATGGTACACCTCCAGAATTCGATGATTCATCCTGTCAAGCTTCTGGTACTATTCCTCCCTTTAATGAGTACTTGAATGTCAATGCCCCATTGCAAATTGGTGGGTTATACATTGATCATTTCGATCCTACACACTACCATTGGCAATTTATGCCCATCGGCAAAGGTTTTGATGGATGTATTCGAAATTTAATTCATAACAGTAAATTGTATGACCTTGCTCATCCTGGGTTATCCAGAAATTCTGTTGCCGGATGTCCTCAAACTGAAGAAATCTGTAACCAAGCTGATACGACGTCAAGATGTTGGGAACATGGAAACTGCGTTGGAAGTTTTTCTGAGGCGCGTTGTCAATGTCAACCGGGATGGACTGGACCATCGTGTAATTTACCTACTACACCGACTAGTTTCCGGCCACAAAGTTATGTTAAATTTGCATTAAGTTTTGAACCAGACAGATTCAGTACACAAGTACAGCTACGTTTTAGAACACGCGAACCTCACGGTGAACTCTTCCGGGTTAGCGACCAACATAATCGGGAATACGGTATTCTCGAAGTAAAAGATGCCAGATTGCATTTCCGTTACAATCTTAATTCATTACGCACAGAAGAACGAGATGTTTGGCTCAATTCGGTAGCCGTTGATGACGGTCAGTGGCATATCGCTCGCGTCAGCCGTTATGGAAGCGCCGCTACTCTTGAAATTGACGGCGGCGAAGGAAGAAGATATAATGAATCCTTTACATTTGAAGGTCACCAATGGTTATTAGTAGATAAACAAGAAGGTGTTTATGCAGGCGGTAAAGCCGAATATACCGGAGTTAGGACATTTGAAGTATACGCAGACTTTCAGAAAGGTTGTCTTGATGATATAAGGTTAGAAGGAAAGCATTTGCCTTTGCCGCCAGCGATGAACGGCACTCAATGGGGTCAAGCCACGATGGCAAGGAATTTAGATCGTAATTGCCCATCAAACAGCCCATGTATCAATGTTCACTGTACAGAGCCTTTTGTTTGCGTTGACTTGTGGAATGAATATGAATGCACGTAAGTCCTATTTCATTTCTATATATTACTCCCATGTTATATTTTTGTTTATTGTAAAATTTTGAAAATTATGTTTGAAAATTACCATATATTACCATTTGAATTTAGAACGAGTAATTTTTCTTACATCAAATTAAATGTTAATAATATTATCGCACATTTGTTACAAAACACGATTTAAAAAAAAAACCTTTTTTTATTTCATAATTTTTACATTTTACAATATGTGAAGATTTAATGTTATTTTCTTTGACCGCGCACTGAGTTTCTAATGTTTATAAAACCTCTATTTATTATTTACATATACAATAAAAGTAATTATCATATATAAATTTCTAACAAATAATTATAACTTGTATTTATGAGCTTGATATGCATTATTTATTTATTTACTTTTTCTAATATTATTGTTATAACAAAATTTTACTTGCTTATAAAGTTTATTTATTAAAATATTGCGATGATGTCTAGTTGCGGTGAGGGTTTGGTTTTGTCGCCGGACGGCAAGGGTTGCGTAGACAAGAACGAGTGTCTCTACTTCCCGTGCCGCAACGGCGGCTCGTGTGTCAACCGCGAACCTGGCTACCGCTGCCACTGTCCCGAAGGTTTTTGGGGCGAGAACTGCGAACTCGTCCAAGAGGGCCGCACGCTCAAGCTGAGCATGGGAGCCCTGGCCGCCATCCTCGTCTGCCTCCTTATCATAATGAGTGAGCATAGCGTAGTCGCGCTTTCCGCGTGTCCTACCTAATAGGCTACCTTTCACATACTCACATTCGCACTCTCATCATCATTCTATCTATAGATATTTATGTAAATTAGTTGTATTATGTAGTGCATGCATTTGGGGCTCAGTGCGCGCTCGTTGAAAGAAGAACGGGAAGGTACAGTACGCGGTGTGTAGGTGTCCCGGTGGTTCTACACGAGCTGGTGGGACGTGTGTCAACGTAAACGAGTGCATGGGGAGGCCTTGTTTGAACGGAGGCACTTGTATGGATCGCGAGCCCGCGCGGCGATACGACTGCATTTGCGCATTCGGGTATGCAGGACACGACTGCGAGCTGGAGTTGCTCGCCTCTGGAATCATCACTCCCTCAAGAGATTTCATAATAGCTATCATTGTCTGTTTGTTTTTGCTTTTAGGTGAGCACCTTCACATAATTCATTTGCTTGCATTTTTTAATTGTCGTGAAGTTATTTCGTGTTTAACTTAATATTGTTACATTTAAATCATGCCTTACCTTTAAAAAACATTTCGAATATAAGTTAAGAATTAACTAGATTTTAATGTACTTGGAATTTTATGTGATGCAACAAATTCATCTATAAGGATAATTATAGAAAATAATCTTTTATGAAATGTTTCGTAATTATTGCAATCAAACTAACCATAGGTCCCCGTAAAGTTTTCCATTCCTCTAACTAATGAAAATTATTGTTACCACTAAAGATAAAATGAATTTACTTTACAGCTTTATTAAATTACTAGAAAATGTCTTTACTCCAATCAGTTGCAACCATGTTATATTTATCGAGCTTAAAATAAAATTACCTAGGCTAGGAAATAAAATTTTAATAAAAATATAAAACACACGGCTTGTTTCGCCGTTAGGTGTTTAAGATTTTGCTTTAAATTATTGTTGTTTATAATAAAATTAAACATTAATCAGTAATTGTTTTACAATGTCATTTTTTCTTTAAAAGTTTACTTAATTTTTACTACAAATTTACACAGTATTTATTTTTAAATAATTCTTGAGGAACTTTTCTCAAATTTAAAATGATTTAAACAGTTTTTCTTCTATTTACATGCCTTTTTAACAACTATGCAAACGTAGAATAATGTTGTAGAGTGAATTAAGTTTATAATGATAGAATAATGTATTTCCCACAGTTCTGGTATTAGTATTCGTTGTGTATAACCGCCGTCGGGAGGCACACATCAAGTACCCCGGGCCGGATGACGACGTTCGCGAGAATATAATTAATTACGATGACGAGGGCGGTGGCGAAGACGATATGACCGCGTTCGACATCACACCCCTTCAGATACCAATTGGTGGACCTTTACCCGACCATGCACCTGCTAAACTACCATGTAAGTATGCTTTACTATATCTCCCTAACGCCCCCAAACTAATTAATCCCCTCTGAAAGTTACGCTCCTTTTAAACTACTATGATTGTTTATTTTATTTCTCAACTCCTTAAACTCCCTCTTCCCCTCCTTACAATTATTACAACGATTTAATTCTGACAGTGATTTGACCTTTGGATGTTTTTGGCAACTCCCTTTCCCATTTCCGACGTTGTTTATACTAATGTTCATATCACCTACTTTGCATGTGATAAATACTTCACCGATAATATTTTGACAACCATCACCTGCTATCACCATTTACTCATAATGAAGAACAATGATGAAATAATTACCCGCTATCTTTAACTTCAAAGATATTCTGCGCAAATATATAATGTACTGTATAACAAAATAGTACTTACTACACTGATAATAGACAAAACTTTACAACGGTCATGTTTCATTTAAAATGTAAACACTTTAAGAAAAAAGGCTTTTCCTTTTTCATCAGTTTAATGTCTACGTTCCTAACTTAAGAGCAAGTACGATATATTTTGGTGAAGTAGTTTGTATAAGACAGGCATTAATGTAATTTATCTCTTGTCATCTTGTCACTGATCCGTGGATAACAAGAAGACAACAAAAAACATTTGCGTCAACACAACCGACGATTACATTTTAAAAATGTTAAATTGTGTTACAGCACAATTAATATTCCTGACACCATTTTGAAGAGATGAATTTTATCACGGATAATTTATTTCCTCGGTAACAATTAAACCGTTTTATTCATAAGAGAGAAATATTAATATGTATAGTAATGCTTTGTAAATAAAACTAAAAAAATTTTGTAACCGTAAAAATGGCAAACTCTAGGTCAAGTTTTAGTCTTGCCTCACTCAAAAACACCATCATCATCAATTCAACTCTTCAAACGGTTTCACATATTTTCGCCCAGCGGCGATCTGATTCTTTACATATAAAAGGTTCACTCGATCGTGTTTTCATTTCTAATTCAAACAACCCGTTTGACTTAAAATGTGAAGCTGAGATTAATAACAAGATTCTTGTATTACTATTAATGAAAAATAAACGATGAAAGATTGATTCTACGACGCTGTTATTTATTTTTCGTGTATAAATTTACTCATGCGCACTGTATATTAGCCCTGACTCTTGGTTCATGTTCAAAACACAGTAGTACATTATCTGTTTTTCTTTAACTTCTTTTATGATTCATATCGTACAGATTTGTCTTTATTTAATTTAAAATATCTTACCTTAATTCATTAACATTTATTCTGATTAATGGGCAACCGTCTAATGTTACTCATGTTAATCTGCTTATCTGAATTTAATAATTTCTATAACATTTTATTAAAAATCTTTAAAGAAAGTAAATTTTTCGGTACTGGTTTCTTGCTATGCTAAAGTCACCGTTTCCCGTGATCAAACTTGTAATATTCATGTATACAAATTTTCTGACACTTAATTAAATTAAAACTTTATACTGACCGATAATTAGGTTTCTTCTTTATTCATTCCTTACCCAAAACAGGATTGATAGTTATGTGCACATTTTTGTTAAATATATAAGCTCCTAGGAACTCTAGGCATTGGTAAATAAAAGTGTGTTGTTCCTTCTTCTGCCTATCACTCATATTGTCAATTTCTCATTTGATTCTGGAAGTTATCCTTCACTTTGGCGTAAAGCGTTTATTGTCCCTGTGCCTAAAATTACAAATCCCTTTTTACCTTGCCATTTTTGACCCATATCTATACTTCAATTCCTATCCAAAGTAATCGAGGCTTGTGTTCATAAAGAGCTATCACATTTTGTGTATCACAACAATTTATTGAGTCCTTTTCAGTCTGGATTTAGCCATGGCCATAGCACCACTACGGCTCTTTTTAAAGTTACTGGTGATATTAGGGCAGACGTAGAAAACGCCGAGGTCACTGTGCTTATTTTGGTTGACTTTTCAAACGCTTTTAACACTATCGATTATGACTTACTACTACAGATCCTTTCCCATTCTATGATCTCGTCCGCAGTGACGGATTGGTTCTCTTCCTATCTTCGAGGACGCCAGCAAATGGTTCGAATTAATGAGACCTCATCAAACTGGTGTAGCCTTAAAGCTGG
>DWLS01006211.1:0-11881 GCA_018246255.1 Pachliopta kotzebuea | reverse complement strand
TCTTGATGTCAAGTACTTACGGTACACTGACCCTTGTCGTCCGTATAAGTGCCCGTCTTATTATCCTTGTAACGCAGAAAAAAATGTATACCTATAACGTGAATCCCGTTTGTCTGTATAATCTCGGCAATCTTTTTCCGTAGATAAAAGGCAACGAGTCGCTAGAACAGTTATTGTGGATAGTATGCGAGAGTCACGAGTTATCTGATATGCACCTCCGCGTCGACGAACGAAGATGTCTTAACGCACTCAATAGAAACAAAGCAGCCGCCACTATACGGTTTCCTATGAAAGGCAAAATTAGTAATAGGCAGATGAAGATGAACTGGTAAACAATTTTTATATGTATCTACTGCTGTGCTGCAAAGTCCCCCATAAGGATGACTTACAATCTGTTGAAGATCGTGAAAAATCACTGAATGCAGGCAGCGCTGGTCCGATTAGAGCAGACACCTTTGGGAGAGGCCTATGTCCAGTAATGAGCGTCTATCGGTGATAATGTATCTAATAAATTATTAATAACAGGAAGCGTTACACAATCACGACTTCACGATAACTTATCCGTTAAACTCATAATGTTGCTATTCTAAATATTTCCACCCTAATAATCTGGCATTAATTATTAGCAATGTGATGGTATTTACTTAACTAGCAACAATCAGATAAGATCAGAGATTTACCACTAGTAAAGATAAAAACGTTAATTTCACCATTAAAGTAAGTTTAAAAAAAGATTTCATTTAAAAATATTTAATACATTTAAAATGATATTTTTATTTATTTATTATTTTTGTACACACATATTAAAAACATGACGATCTTGAAAAAATAATGTACAAAGGCGAGCTTAATACTAATAGAGTTCTCTTCCAGCAAACCTTAGCGTGGAGAGGAATGTATATGCTCTATGCGGGTAGAACATCTGTACATAATCTAGTACATTGAAATAATAAAGTAACAAAACAATTTATTTTATCAATTTGTAACATACATATACATACAGATATTGAACTTTTATATTTGTTTTATGCCTAAACTGTATCTTATGAAAAGTATAGTTAGTTATTTTAGACATCATATTAACCAATAGACGTCCGTCCATTGCTGGACATTGGTTCCTCTGGTCTAAAGCATATTTACAGTAATTTAACAAAATTCAGACTTAGACACTAATATAATATTTCATTAATACTGTAGCTTAATTCAAGCTGTACTAGGTTGCCTTCCGATTCTCGAGCCTTCATTAAATCAAGAAGCCATCAAAGTCATGCGTATCGCTGATCGTATTTGCAAATGTGAGTATATACAATACATTTATTACGTGTATTTCTTATTAGTAGCAATTTTTGTCTTCTATAAAAACTTATTTCTTTAATATAATATCACATCAACTACGGCTATATTATGCTTTGTATATTTTGTTTTTATACTATTTTAAATATTATTTATCTTAATTCGACCCAAACATAACTAAAAAAAATCCAAAAGAGATTAATAAATTGATAATCGTCTATTGAACAATCACGTAATAGCGTATTTCTTAAATTTATAATACCACACCACAGGCAAATTTACTTTGTTATGATTAATTACAGAATTGTTTTTAATGCTTTAATATAAAAATTTTTGATTTTACAAACGAATCTATGACTGAAAAATCGCAACACACTAAAATGATGGGCCTCTAACAAATATTTAATGCAATTTTATTTTTTTAAGGTAAACTTATCAATAAATAAACTTATGTTTGTGCCTAATGTAAACCAACAATTTATGTATTCTTGATGTTTAGCCGCACCTAGAAATATGTTTAAACAAGGTCAAGGCCGCAGTGTCCTTAATGAACTCTGGGTTGCTAATAAGTACGTGTATGCGAATGCACAGAAAAAATTGCAATATGATCATAATAAATTGTAGTATTAATAAATAACTGTTATTACGCATTTAACAAATTTTATTTCATAAGATAAAGATGTAACTAGATTACTTTGCGAAAATTACTAGATAGGTTTAATTACTGAAATTAAATTTTTCTTCTCCTTAGATTAGACTTTTAATCATAATAACTATAAATTTAAATTAAATATAAATTATTAATAAAAATAAATTTAAATTTAAATGCAAACTTAATATCATTTATTTTGTATGAAATAACCAAAACACTTGGTCTTCCAAAATAGTATTATTTATTGGGTAAATAAAATTATGAATGAACGCAAACATAGTCTGAATAAAATATTTAATTAAATAAAGTCAAAATAAGAACTCTGACCTTTGTAACAATGTTATGTGAATTTAAGCCAGGTAAAATAAAAAAAATAACTACGGAATCGAAAACGGAAACTCGGTATGTTTTTATGTTTTATTTTTCGTTTTTAGGTATAGCAGCTTATGTTACTCGACAAAAAGTGTTAAAAGATTGTCCCCTAAATTATCGAGCTGTATTAAATTCAATAATATTAGCTAAATGCATTGAATCACACCTGTGGGAAAATTCAATTTTTGTGAGCAAACAATTAAAAGGCATTGGACCTACATTTAGTACCTTGCTTGCAACCGCTGGTAAAATAAACTTTATGCTATTAGAAGAAAGTCATCCAAGAGATTTAGAACGAGTTAGTGTACACTTTAAAAAAAAATCTTTTTGATAAAAATTTAGTTATACATTATGTTTTGGAAGGTTTATAAACTAAAACAAAAATCATTATTATTTTCTTTTAGGTAATGAATAAAGGTCCTCCAGCTGGCAATATTTTACGTAAACAAATAAGTTTACTACCGAAGTATCAACTTACAATGACAGCCATTGATGAAAATAGTGTTAAACTACATCTCGTATTATTAAATCAGATGTATTTGGCTGAAAATATAGAACAACTAACAGCAGGAGCCTACCATAAATGTTATATTATAGTTGGAGATACAGACAACCACCTTCTTCTTTTATCGCTTTTCAAGTAGGAACTCATTTTGATGTATTAAATGGCAATAAAAATAAAGACGGTCGAGTTTTCTAAAACTTATGCAGTTAGTGCTCTCATAGGAAAAAGTGCCTATAACAGCCATTAAAAATTTGTAAAATCTATATAAAGTTGAAAATGTTAATTTCTAATATAAATAAAGTTCAGAATTTACTTGCCCTAAATGCCTTTAAAAAATGCATTATGTTTTCAGAGACAAAGATTTAATAAACATTCATGATGGACAAATGGTATTTGACATTATTAGGATACACAACTTTGACCATAAGATTATTGCTCATTGCATTAGCACGAGTATCGGTTTGTATAATAAACTTTCTTATAATATATTTTTTTTTGTTAAACGTGGAGGAAATGCCTAGCATACCTGCTTTCGCAGGGGCAAGGACAGTGAACATCGTAAAGGTTTTAGTCGGTGCAAGTCCGACATAACCTGTCTTTGCCCCCGCGAAGGCAGGTATGCGCAGGCATTTCCTCCACGTAAATCTAAAAAAAAAATCTTTATAATACATCTTGTATGATGATTAACATGTCTACTTTGTTGAAATCTTTGGGTACAATTTAATAGTCGATAATGTTCAATCATATGCTTACAACACATACGTAGTATCCTTATGCATAATTAGTTTACCACTTAACGTCTATGTATAATAATATTTATTAGTTATATATTTTAGCCGGTATCGACGTTCAGTGTGAATACTTTTTCAAAAGCTTGGAAATCTTACATACTGAAATTGAGAACAAAGTTCCATATGATGAAAAAGCAGAGAATAAACATAAGAAACAAAGTGCTATTACGGATGCGTTTAAAGTGCGTAAAAGAAAAAAATATGATAATGAAGTATTGTGTCCAACGGAAAATAGAAAACGCGATTTACCTGTAATAGAAAGGTTGAAATACTTTAACCAATCATTCATAGAATCCCATAACAATGTAGATAAGGAAATGAACGAAGACTTAGTAACATTAAGTAATAACAAGAGCCTAAATCAACGTAATTATACATTTGGACAAAACAGAGATGATAACGCGTACCATACAACAATAGCTAGCGTACAAAATTACCGAAAAACTAATATTGAAGACGATGAACTAATAAACAATATTTTAAACGAAATCGAGATTGAAAAATCTGAACCTGATAGTACTTGTACATCTCAATTTGGTAGTCTTAATATGATGATAGAGAACAATGAAATAGCAAATAAAATTTATAATAACAAAATGAAAACTAACAATGTACTTAGTAGTAAAAAGAAAAAATCTGAACCATCAAATTTTGATGTCATCATTGATATAGAAAAGAAAGCAAATTTATTCGACGAACTTGAAGCTACAATGATTAATGAAGAAAATACTTTTGCAAATACTGTCAAAACTTCTATAGATCAATATTTGCAACAAACCAAAAGAAACTCTAATGTGTCATCTAACATTGATAAAAGTATAAATACAAACAAAACGTCAAAAAATGAAGATACTAGTAAGTATGATATAAACATTAAAATCAGTAGTAAAACAAATCCATATATTGATGATATACCTGAATATTGTGAAGATATGATTACCGCTAATACTTTAAATAATATTAAGAAAAATGATGCCGAGTTTATTATTGATTATGAAAGAAAAAAAATTGATAAGCTTACCGAGTTAGAACTCGGTATATTATCAAGGGAAGCAAAACAAAATTATGAAATAGATCATATTCAAAATAATAATAATAGTAGTTTTAGAGAATTAACTTCTAATTTCATATCATTACCGGTTTGCAACGACAATTTATTAATGGTTCGTAATACTCAATGTTTAAACGAAAAACTAAATCATAAATTAGATTCCGAGTCGATATTAAATTTTAAAGTTAATTCGACGAAAAATTTCAAATCGGCATTAATCGATAATAAATATTCAATGCCAACACCTCTATCGAAGCAATCACTAAACTCAAGGGATTTCTTTTCAATTAATTCTAATATAAATAAAACGCAAAATATTAATGAAAGTGAGCTTATTTGTGATAAGAACATAATATCCATAGAAACAAAAGATGGTGAGAAGTTATCACCGAAGTCTGCGTGTAATACACAAAAGTATAGTTTATTGACAAGGACAAACGTTCGCACTGAATTTGAGCAAAATTATAACCAAAATGTCTCTAATATACTTTTAAGTGATTCAACGAAAAAACTTTCGTATACCAATACTCATATAAATCTCTACAAAAATAACAATTCTCAAAGTAATTACTGTTTAATAAGAAAAGTTAAAATTGATGTCGACGTAATGGCAACTATTTGTGCTTCCAAAGAAAAAAATGCTGTAGTAATGACTGAAAATAAACCGAACGAAAATGAAGATAGAACCGAATATATAAAACTTGAAAACAATCAATGCAAATCTTCTGCTAGTAACTTACACTTTTTGGATTATGACACAAATCTAAATCAAGACAAAAAAGTAAAGGGAGATTTATATCAAGGCAATGGGAGATTTCCGGAGAATACTAATGAATATGCTGAAAAATCTCTTCCAACAGGTCTTGGTTCTAGTCAACAGAACTCTACAGTAAAAGGCATTATTCATAAATACAAAGAAGTTTTCTCCAGGTAAACTTAGTAGCAGTTACCGTATTAGTACTAGTTTATATTAATTTAACAATAGATACAGAAATATTTTCCTATAATACTTTTGTATAAAAAAACTTTCTGTTTTTGAAAAAACTTCTACACGAAAATGTTTAAACCAATAAATGAAAAATTCGCCATATCGAAATAAGATCCTTAATGGACTTATTATTACATGATATTGTAAACCTGCCAACACAAGATTAAATTGTTTTGGCTGTTAAAATATGAGCGCCAGATTGTTTAAGGTGAATCGCTTTATTATCAACGGCTTCGTTATCACTTAATTTTTTGTATATATGTAAAGTCTATTTGATATTAAGAATAAACGGTAACTCTTCGAAAAAAAATTATATTAATTCTATTCTTTCGTCTACATTGAACTTCGTTAGGTAATTTAACTTGAAAATGTAATATTGATGTTAGAAAATCCTGCTCAACACCCTGTAACCTCATGGCTTATGCATAAGCCATATTATATGTTGATATTTATATAACACTATTTTTATTTCAGAAAAGTAAAAACACCTAGCCAACAAAACAGACAACCTAGTTTAGCTCCTAACGATGGTACTAAAAATCTAGAGCAAAACAAAAAATATAAGAGACAATATAGTATAACTAGTTTACCAAATCCTAATCTACAATTAAATAGCCAAATAAAATTACAACACAGTTTTCTAAGAATGAATGTGAATGAATCAGATAACCTAAAAAATAACAACATAGATCTCGTAAAAAATGAACGAAACGAGGACGACACATTAGTTCATAATGACGCTGTTCAACGAAAAAATATGGATTTATCGCCAAAACATTCGCCTACAATAGACTTCGAAAGTCCACAGTATGAGTTAACACAACTGTCAATTAATAATGATTGTATCAATGTAAACCCGTCAATATTTAATTCTAGAGCTGTTTTAGAGTTTTTAAATGTAAACGATGTTATTCCTCCACCACCGCAATTCAGCGATGAAATCAATATACCGTCCAATCCAGATAATATATTTTTGGAAACAGAGTCTAATTCACTGAATTATGTTTCGAAAAAAGATAATACTTTAAATGTAGACAATGTTAATGACTATGATCAATATAAAAAAACAGAACCAACGCTTTCTAAAGAAATAGAAACATGGACACTAGCAAGAGATAATGCAGATACCGAGCTTCCTAAATCTATAACAATACGCAATAACACAGCTAAAAACCGCTTCGTAGCAACATCTAGAAAATCAAAACTAAAAAATTTCCAATATTCATGTAAAAAGGTTTTTAAACAAAGAAAATAAATTATTTTGAGTATCCTCTCCATTTGTTCTTTTTAAATAAATTCTGGGATAAATATTGAATTTGTGAAATAAAGCGCCACGTTTTAAATAATATTTGCATCAGTGCATATAATTTCTGTTGTACTTTTTCAAAACATCGAAATTTGTAAATTTCGAAACAATGCCCATTTTTTCCACACTTAACTAGCATTAAGTCCACTTGTTTAATACAAAAAAGACTAAATCTATACACACAGGTAGTACTAGTTATCTATTTTTCACCTGACACAGCTCGACCACGATCCGATCTAATCATAAGCACAGATATTTTTTTACATGGTAAAGCGTACCAATGTAGCAGAAATTTTTTTTACATTTCTCTTTAAAAGTTTATAGTCATTGTTTAGTTTGTTTTTGAAATAATTAAAATGCCAAGCGTGATAATCAATCATTTATTCACTCTTATTTCTTAAATAAAACTATATATAAACTAAATATTAATTTGCATAAAAAACAAAGCGGTTTACGTTTTACTTCTACCTTCCGACATATAAATTTTGTTTTCAATAATTTATTTTTATTTGCAGTTTTTTGAGAAATGTTTTTGCAAGTCTATTAACTTAGTTCTTAGTGCTAATTATTTTTAAATGAACACCCTCTATTGTTTTTAAAAGCTATATTTGGATGGTATTAGGTACTTTAAGTTATAATCGTTTTAGTAAACTCACTAACTTTTAGTAATTATATCCAACAATTTTTAACGAAAAAGAATTGTCGACGTTCTTAGCTTTAGCATAGCTGCAGAAATTAACACAATAAGATTTATCGCTGACAACACTGATAATTTGTGCTAGCTGTCTAAATATTGACTAGTCGGTCTAGAATTATTTTACATCTATTCATTAATTCGTTAGTTGATCTTACTTTGGAAAATAGTTCTGTTTATTATAAATGCTTTTGTAACCGTGTAAAATAACAGCCGACTTAATAATTACTTTTGAAGTCTCTAGAAAATAGCAGTCTTGGAGAAATACTACAAAATGGTAAATTAAAAAAAAATCATAACCCTTCTATAATTCAAATCCATTAATTCATTTATATAAATTCAAATAAAATATGAAATCCATTATTTACTTGGTTTCATCTACTACAGTTTACCTGCATGTAGCCATTTTGCGAGTAATGGCCGAGCCGGCGCCATGTCATGGATACAATCACATGTTTCTTGTATTACTTTGTCATTTATTCTATATTAATTGGTACATAATAGCTTAAAAATATCTTTTAGAATATTGATTTCGGTTTTAGATATTTAACTTACAGTATATATTTTACGTCTTATGTCCAGCTGTGGACGTCCATTAGTTGAAATGGTGATGAATGATTATGTATTTTGAAATATTTAATCTATAGTACAGATAATATAACAATTTATAATTGGCCTATGGTAATGCACTATTTATTTCACTATTTACAAATATAAATAGTAAAAAAATATTTAACCATTATGTTTCAGTCAAGATATTTCATAAAATTTAACATACAATTGGCATGGAAATAAATGTAAATTGTATTCAAAAAGATTTTTTTTTATTTGTTTTAAGTTGTGGCACAAAACTTGTTATATTTTATAATAATATATATACACTAAAAGGAAATTTTGAATTGATAAATTTAATAGATGGATGGGGGGGTGGTCCACCCACACCCGGGAGTGATACATGGCGGTGTACCGGGTGTAATGCATGGGATGCCCGTACATGGCGCTGGGCCTGATGGTGAGCATATACCACATGGGCCTCGTCGTCGTTACCAAAATCGCCCCAAGCAAACCAACAACTCGGAGCGTTTGCCTTTAGATGAAGCTGCTAAACGGGTACACTATTCTATTCAAATAATTAAGTATAATATGCAAGTATAAATGTTAAAACTTTGTCTTAAAATTTGTCAAGGTATTTTGCATGTTTACATATAATATTGCACTTGCAATCAACTTTCTATGAACCACCTACTTATCATTTTTACTCAGTTTTGGGCCTGTACTTATGAGACTCACAGACCTTTAAATAGAAACTGAAACAATATTTTTAAAATTTTTGTCACATTTTGTAGTGATGGTTTCTAATTGGTTTTCTTTCAAATCCCTGAACATTCTGCAAACCCAGTGGTTTTAGTTTATTATATATAATATGTATAGTAGTAAAGAGATTTTGGGAAACATTTTCGTAATTATAAGAGGCACAGAAGTTATCAAACTACCCTCAAAACAAAAATTTACAACAGTCAAAACAACAATATAACTCAGAAATATCTACTACATTCCAATTGTAAGGCCTACCTTGTTTACATTATGATTTTAATCTGCAAGCATAATGGGATTGTAGTTACTGAACAATTTTCAGTACTACTATTTTGCCTATTATACTAGTATATTGCCTATATCTGTATCCTCCCAGAGCCAGTGAATATTTTTTTGAGTTGTTATGGGGATTAATATTATATATAATTTTAAACTAAAAAAATAATCAGATTGTGAGCGAGTGATGTGGAGGTGGAGTACCGCATAGATCACCCACTAATATTCAGAAGGAGAATTTTTTAGCAAAGACCTTATAACAATCCTACTAAATTCCCTGTCATATTTGACATAATTTTTTCTTTTAATGTTTTCTGAAAAATTCTTTTTTTACTTTTAATTCGTTGTCTAATGGTCAGTACTTGTGCTGCAGTTACACCGCTACACAGATGACTATATATTCACACTGATAATAGAAAATAATTGTTTATTATATTACAAGAGAAAGAGTGAAAATGTTTAGAGTATATCTTTATATTTTTAGGAAATGGAATCACTGCCTACCAAAACTCCAGTATCAGTCTTACAAGAATTATTGGCACGCCGTGGAACAGTGCCAAAATATGAGCTGGTTCAAATTGAGGGCATGATTCATGAACCTACTTTCCGATATCGTGTTACTGTTGCTGATTTAGTCGGTGAGATCTTTCATTTTATTATATGATATAATTATTAATTGAAAATATTTTTATATGCTAAATTATCATATTAATTTCAAGGAGTTCTAAAACTTTTTGATAAATATTAACAACTACAAATTGTGTTTCAGCTATGGGTATAGGACGTTCTAAGAAAGAGGCAAAACACTCTGCTGCTAAAGCGTTACTTGACAGACTGACTGGTGCAGCCCCTGCAGATCAACCTACTAATGGCAATGTGCCTGAACCGTAAGTAGTTTAGGCATATTAAATTTATAGAAAAATATGTCTCTCTAAGAATGAGTTTCACTACAGTCTTGCATACCTGCAATTTGGCGAGTTCTTTATGAGAGTAAAGACTACAGTACAAGCAACTACCTCATCTTTAAATTATACACTCTTCAGGGGTTCTTAATAACTTGTTAGATTTTCTAAGCAATCTCCCACAGAAAATCAAAATATGAACATTATATTATTACCAGTCTTTCTGGGCCAGCATAGTACTCTTTTCATTGCTTCATTGTCATTTAAAACTCAATGTTATCTGTCCACCCATGATAAATAAAAACAAAAAATGGTTTCAAACATAAATTGTCAAAATTTAAGCTAGCTGGATTTTTTTTATTTTCCTTTCAAGATTATGCCTGAAAGGCCTAGGGTCAAATTTTCAAGCTTTGGTGCGTAGATAATATATTACAGGTATGACTAATAATTAAATTATGAGAATAAGTGAAACTATGACTTAGGTGAAGGAATGTTAAACTGGGAACTGATTTGTTTTTTTGAAGAAGAGTGTGTTTAAATTAGTTTTGAAGGAAACAATAGCAAATATCTATCAAGTGCCTGCTTAGTTAATGTTAATTCTCAATAACACATAAAAGTAGAAGACCCACTGATATAACAATAATTTGCTAAGATTTTTGGGAACTTTTTAGTGGTGCTGTGGTGTCTTTATTTGAAGACAAACTTATGGGTAACCCAGTTGGCTGGTTGCAAGAACTATGTATGTCTCGTTTTTGGCCGCCACCGTCATATCATGCAGAAAATGATGACAATGTGAATAGACGTAAGTAATTTGTTCAATAAATCTTCTGTAAGGGGATATATTGAAGAAAATTGCTATAAAAGTTTCAAGTTTCTTTTTTGATATTGTTTACCTTCACAAACCAAAATGTGCTATCTTGTATGGACTAAATATGAAGTGTTATTACATGAATATAAATTTTATTTCATTCACAGCAGTTTTACATAGATGCCATATTTCATAATACATTAATTCACAGGGCTGCCTCATGAACGTCAATTCACGATTGTGTGCACACTTTTAAAGCGTCGTGAAATTGGTACTGGTAAATCTAAAAAATTAGCGAAACGACAAGCTGCATACAAAATGTGGCAAGCGTTGAAGGATAATCCACCCGAGTCTTTCCAAAGTGAAGAAGAGGTAATATTTAATTTTTTTTATTGCTATTTTCAGGTCTTATAAACACTCAAAATAAATTTTACCATATTTTTATTATAATTTTAATGGAAGTGAGAGTGTACATAGCTCTAAATTCAATTAAAATTTACTGTTTAATGAAAAATTTTATGAATATGAGTAGTGTATACCTTAAACATTGTTAGAAATATAATATGAGTTCTTTGAGATCTTTAGCACATACATATAACACCAAAAGATACAGGCTGTCACAAGTAAAAAAACATTAGTACTGACCCTTTGCCTACCCTCATTACTTTCTGTTCTTACTTTACTGTACTTTTCATAAAAAAAAATAATCATGGGTGTTATTGTAAAGACATTCATTATAGCAAAATCACGTATTATACAAGATCATTAATAGTATCAATATGACCCATACTACAATATATAAAAAGAGATTTTTTTTTAAGAAATATGATCTTAGTTTAAGCATCTCTAAAGATAAGAATTTTATTTTTGATGGTAAAGCACTTTTCACATTCTCCTGCATATAGTCATTGCTTTGATGTTACATGTAG
>DWLS01006210.1:0-11881 GCA_018246255.1 Pachliopta kotzebuea | reverse complement strand
AAAACGGCCCCCCAAAAAACCCCCCAAAAAAAAAACCCAAAAAAAAAAAAAAAAAAAAAAAAAAAAAAAAAAAAAAATTTAAAAAACACCCTGGACCTTTTTTACTACAACTAAGGAATCTACATATTTAAAACGTATCAATTATAGCGCGAAAATTATTTATTATATTTAGTATTCTATGGTTTGACTGGACGAAATAACTTACTCAAATTTGTTTTTTCTTTTGGTATTTCCTTCAGTTAGATGATGTTAGTCTCCCTGAAAAATTATCTGCTTCAGCTTTACTATAATCATAACAATAAAACATAGAGAATACCTATTTTTTTACAATTTATTATACTTAAAAATTCATGATAAAAATTATTTGAAAATGTTAATTTCTAGAAATAGTTTAAAATAATCAAATAAGTTGTCTGTAATGTACTTCTTTTCATTGTAGTGATGATAATTAATTGCTAATGCTCCTAATATTACTAAAGTTTTTTTAAACTTAAGGTTAAGCTCTTCGGTTTTTCTAGATCTTTTAGAGCGCCAGTCGGGTATTGGTTTCTAACTAGTACTACTGATGTAGATTGTATGTTTCATTATGCTTTTGACTTTTCGAATTACCCTCCCAATTTATCGTATTTTTTTATTTTGTTATTAATTCTTTTAACCCCTCCTAAGTTCACTTTGTTTGTATTAAACTGGTACTTTTTCAAATAAAATATTTATTGCGTAGATTATTTTGGAATAGTATTGTGGTTTTAAACAGTGTTGACTTGCACAGATCAGTTATTGGAAGGGGTCGTGTCAAACAAGAACATCTTTAATTATTTATCCAGGTCTGAATTAAAAATAAATGAAATTTAAATAATTTTCTTAACATATTTTTAAATCCATTGATTTACGTGAACCTCTGTTATAAAACTTTTTGTGTATTAAGTAACAAAGGATGGATGGTAATATAATATAGTATATAATGGAAAGTCCTGCTCGTCTAAAAAATTACGACTTCCATTTGTAGACAGACATTCGGAACATAACGGCGCTGTTATGGCATCAGATTTACAATATGAGGGTGGTAGCTAACAAGGCAGTTTTGAAAAAACTACCACCAACAAAACTTCACAAAACGTGGCTCTTAATCATTCCAGGTATTTCTTTATTATAAGGCACAGGCAGGCACATATGTTATAGGCATATATATTATATTAGTAAAATATTTTGTAACTGTGACTGGTCTTTTGTTCTAGATTTCCAAGTCAAAAGTCCATTTTTGGGACCGTACTGTTTACGTGCATTATCTGAATTTCCGCCCCTCTTCGACCTTTTGGAGCAGGCGCCAACGGTTCTCGGGGGGCACAAAGCGGCTGTTATCGCTCGCGTATATAACCGCGCGGGCGGTGCGCGCGCGCACACTCGCTCCACTCTCTCGTCGCTGCACTATCGATTTCCCGCCCTTACGTTTCCACCGGCGCGCGAGTTTCCGTGAGTGAGGTTAGTGGGTGATTTTACACTAAATATCTATTCCACATGAAATCGGAGCGTGGCTATACTTATTTTTTTTTGTCATGCATCATACTGCAATTATTATGTATTGTTTATATATTTTACAATTAAATAAAGTACTTCTTAGATTTATTATCGCGGCTTAATTTCTACTTTAAATAATATTTACTTGCCTTTGTTACAAATTGCTTTATTATCTATTACTGCGATGAAAGGTAATCAACGTTATAAAATTAAATTATGTTATACAAGAAATGTTAATTGTTGTAATTGATTATTATTTTATGTTTAATTAATTAGCCGTAAATATTTTATTTCATACAATTTTCTGGTACCTATTCTCTTATAAAATATTTACGTATAATAATATTTTTTTTATTTTGATATAGAGGACTTTGTCTATTTATACATTTATCAATATAATATGTCGAGAAACATATTTTTTACTTTTACGGTGGATAAAATATTTGAATTTTATTTATCTATATTGCTTACAATCGTGTAAGGAATGGTATTTATCAACACGGAAACTTCATAGCTTTCAACGAGAAAGTAAATTGGTGCCACCGAATGTCGTTATCAGGGGTAATTAACAAAAAAACAAAGATAACGGAAAAATTTATAGTCAAATATATATATATACAATAAATGAATTGGCATATTTGGTGCAAAGTTTAATATATAAAAAGGGCAATTTGCAATTTAATTGGGGCAAATGTAATATAATCTCAATGCTCGTGCAGGGTTGACTGAACTAAACAGTCATAGATTTAGTTTAGTCTATTCCTGGTAATGTTATTATATTTCTCAAATGACAGGCTATATATGAATAGCATTTCAAAACATTTAATGAAACGGACACCTGCTTACGTGAGCTTTTCAGTTTTATTCAGCTGCAAAAACAGATTGTGTTCTATAAATATTATTAGAAACAAAAGTTTATTTTTAAACTTTAGATTCTTGATTAGGCTTTTGTTTAATGTTGAAAATTATGGCCAGTCTCCAAATAAAGTATAGTGTTATATTATTCGAAACGCGTTCTTTTCCTTTTATTATTAAACTTACCGTATGCATATCGATTGAAGATTTAAATCGAAGATTGAAGACAGAAAAACGCTTGCCCGAAAAAGTAAATTTAGTTAAAATACGAAAGGATTTTGTTACAAGAAATATTGAAAATGTTTCGCTGTCTATTTCTCACTCTAGGGATCATAATGAATCGTAGTAAACGTAGTTTTTAGTTCTTAGATTGTGGCTGAATTGATGTATATGCTCTTTGTGCTAATTATTGTTAGACGTTAACTTTAACCGGTGATTCCAGGTTATCGCAAAATCGCCTCTTCTAATCCGTCTCCTGTATTGTCTTTTTTTAACCTTCAGAATTATGATTTTTAATGCATAGAGTTATTTAGTTACAGGCAAATTATTAAAGTTTCTATCGTAAATTGTATTTATAATAGTATAGTTTGTGATTAAATGCAACCGAGAAAAACTGCAAAAAATCAGGGGTTCGCTTTTTCGTGACTATATTCATAATTATATATAATAATGATACAGAATGCACATTTGAAATAAGCTAATATTTTTTTAACTATTTTTTTCAAATAATCTTCTAAACTATGACATGCTTTATTTGATTAGGATCTGTTTTATAATATATTTAAATTTATTAACTTGTAACTTAGGTAAATAATTTGGCAATTTGTTGTACAACCGAATATTATTTGCATTTAAAATAATTTGATTTTTATGGGGCATAATAATGGGAAATGTGTGTTTGTTACAGCTTTTAACATTAAAGATACACATCACAAATTTTTCGTATTTTTAAATTAGAATTTTTTAAGTTTTCATTGATATTTTAGTAAATAATTGAAACGTTTATTTCTAGAGTATCGTATTAGTTTTCGTGGTAATACTTTACCATGCCCTATGCTATTATAAGATCTAAATAGGTGAAATACAGTAAAACTGGCGTAATTTTTTATGGCGTATAATGCAAAGCCGGCTCTATTTCGTATCTTATTATCTATGTAGTATGTGGTTACGAAACGTAATTAATGTATACGTAAAGTAACCGATTGTTAGAAGATTAATTTATTACTATGACTTGAAATAAAAAATGTGCTAAATTATAAAACTTTTACAATAAAGGTTTTTCTTATAATTTAAAACAAGTAGTTTAACTCTCACCTATTCTTAGCGATCATCAAGATACATAATTAATTTTTCGGTCATGTACTCGTTCATTTTGTTTTTCAAAATCTATTATCTTTTTAGAATCCACGGAGTTTTATTTGTTAACAGTATCTATAGTTTGAATGTAATGTAGAAATATTGCTTAAACAAGTAACTGTGGTTGCAAAATACTATACAAATGTGGAATTAATACTCTTTTTAAGCAACATAAAAAGTGCATTAATTCCACATTTTGACGACGATTTTAAATTAATTATTTAATTTTGCTAGTATAGGTTGTAAGTAGCGGTGATCTAATATATATCTATTATTATATTTATGTTAAAGTCTTCATATATGTAGTTTATTTTCCTAAACTCTTTACGTTAGTTAATACTTTATCTAATATATAATAAAATAAAATGAATATTAGGTGGCCTATTTTTACGTACAACAACGAACTCCTTTTGCACAAAAGAGGTTTCTGTTTCACACATTTAATACATATTTTCGTTCTCTAAATTATTATGTTAATTTAATAAAATTAATACTCCTTACTAATTGAATTCATTGCTGGATGCACCACTTTGTGATCACTAAGATTAGCTTGTTTTTCACTATTAAATTGTTGTGATTATAATTTTTATCTTCGGACTCCAAAAATAATTCTCACTCTATATGACCGATACCATACTTGGTATATTTCATTATACCAGATTACAGAATTTTATTTTTAAACTGCAAGTGTACTTTGCAAAGGTTTTTATTATAATAATTATTTGATAAGGTAATTAATGAATAATTAATGGTATTAATCGTAGAGGTATCGTCTATTGTCTTATTTAATTGAAATTGTTAACACAAATTTCTCGTATGAAGTTATTAATTATAATTAAATATATTAATTATGTTTCATAATATATGTGCGTATAATATTTTTCTTTGAAACTACTTACGTACTAATACATATGAATATCATTACGCAGTTGAAGCAGCAATATCGTTTATTAAACGTAAATTCAAAACAATATCTAACGAACAAACTAATAAATAATTATGGATGTCTTAGTGAATGACGAATAATGTAGAACAATGTCATATTTATGAATTTATTGGTAAGACTTTGAAAAGTTAAAATATTTCGTCGCGGGTAGTTTTGTAAACAAATAATCAGAATATAGTTTAACCAGTATTGAATAAAGGTTACATGAAACACAGTCAAAAAATTTATATTGCAAAATAAATGTAGTATGGGATAGAACGTTTTTTATTTGTGGCCATTATCGGCCGGAATATATATTTAAAGAACATAATGAAATGAGTACATATACTATAAGCCATTTGTATCGTTAAGGTGTAAGAACATATATGGTACTTAAAGATTAGACTTAATAACGAATATATGTAATAAAATAAATAATTAAACATTTTCTTCTTGCAGACATCGCAGCAGTCATAATACTACATCAGAATGAGTAACAGTGAATTCAGGTTAGAGCGCAACGTAGAGTTGTCGCCAGAAACCAAAGCTCTCGCGGAGCAAGAGCTGCGGGAGACCCCGGAGAGGGTCCGTGAGGCCTTGGAGCGTCTGAGGGAACTACTTAAGGAAAACAAAGACATCTACTTTGGAGATGACGATGAACTTCTCACAATTTTCCTGCGCCCTTGCAAGTGGTACCCGGAAAGTGCGTTGGCTCTCGTGAGTACACATTTTAATATTCTTTATAGACAAACACATCGGAAGTAGCATTGTTTATGTTCATAGTGCAATTATGCGAGGATGTCTTTTATGAGCTGATATATTTATTCATTAAATAACATTATTCATTCTAATTATTAGATTAAATACATTTTTAAAAATAATTCCTGCGCATTTTCGTTAGTACACATAAAACCACTTTCAGGGTGATTTTTTCTTACATATATTATATTATCCAATACATACAAAGAACTATGTTTCTCGTTAAATAAATAAACTACCGGCAAATGTTTATTTAACTTCTGTACTACAGATGAAAGAGGAATACTTTGATATTTAACCTAAGTTTGTTAAGTTCTAGTAGAATCTATCGTCATGAATATGCGCTATTTTGTAATTAATGTAGTTTATTGTTCACTTTGCTCAGCAGAAGGCGCGTTAAGTACAAACTTTAATTATAAACTAGTAACGTTTAAAAGTTCTAAATAGAGACTGCAATCTAATAGTGTACTCATTTGTTAAATATAATGTAGATATTTTAAGTATCTTCTGTCGGAATTGTTCGATATTATACTTAGCTAATATTTTATAAAATATGAAACAACCGTTATTCTCTTAACTGAATAGTTGTTACATTATCGCGGCCTAGTGTCGGCTTACTTTCGAAAATATCATTTGAATCTCACATGTAATTAGTGGGCGTGGTCCACACAACATGGTGGTTTTCTCCTGCCCTGGTGGGGAAAATGTGTAAACGGATGTTCAAGAGCCAGTTAGGAGCAGTTTGTATATAATACTGCGGCTCTGCAACTGTTCACAGCATCCGCTCGGTGATCGTTTCGCGAATCGTCTCTCCGCTTACACGCTCTTATCGCTGCCCGATAACGGGTTTACAATGATATCAGTACCGTCATGAGTTATTGAACTGTTTATTTATGATACTTTCGGATAAATGAGTACTGATTGTTAAAAATATTGACATAACAGTGATCATGCTAATGTCATACTTATATGATTTTTAACAAATGTACTCTTTACAATTTTCAGCCTTATGAAATTGCAGTTTAGAATTAATCCATTGTCATTAGGATAATATTATATTCTTTGTATCTTCTGGGTATGTTTATGTTGTCAGAGACAAAACTAGTATTCTTTATACATTACTGTATTCCGGTCTGAAGGGTATTGTAGCTAATGAAATTACTGGAAGTAACGAGACTTAATATTTTATGTCATGACAGCGATGAAAATCTGGTGCTGTGTAACTAGCGCCATATTATTCTAACCTGCTGTATCACTTACTACCAAGTGAACATCTCGCTCGTCTCGTCGCTGTGTCAAAGTATACAAATTAATATTTTCATCAGTTTGGAGAAATATTTTACAAACAACTACTTTTACAAAAAACTCTAAAACAGAAAGGTTGCTATATACCAATTACATTGTTACTGTTTGTAATAATTAAAAAATTAAAGTTACTATGCTATACTAACCAAAACAAAAAATACAATTTTATCCTATTTAATAACATACTAAAACATATAAAATTTAAGTGAGTACAAGAAATAAATGAGCCAGTTTAAAAAAGAGTTTCGTATTAAAACATTAGGTAGAAAAGAAACTAAAACTGTTGTTATGCTCCCTTCGTTGATTACATAATGTGCGGATGATGAAACAAGAGAAGTGTTGCCGAAGGCAATGGCGAAACGTTCTCTATAGATAAGAAAGGTTACCAGGCCCTATCAAAGATTCATTACTACTTGCCGAATATATCTTGTTTTAATAATAATATTTTATCTATGGGACGAATTAGTTGAAGGCTCCAGGAGTATTCACTTATTCAGTGAATTAAATTTTTTTTTTAGCTTCAGTTTGCTTATGATTGAATTAAATTTATCCAAAAAATGTCGTATATTTAGTTTTCATTTAAAAGTATGGGAATTCTTATTTAAACGACAATGTCCGTCCATCCCTCTGTCTTTCAACAATTTTCAATCTCGAGAACTACAACGTGTAAAAATTTGGCATACAGGCAGATCTCGCTTAGATAAGATCAGAGCCTTTGGAATTTTGTTGGTATGTGGTCGGGTTCTCGAGTTGTGAGTGCCCAAAAGTTCAGAATTTTGTATGGGCCACTAGTTAACTTCATGTACTGGTTACGAAAACATTTTAAAACAAAAATTGTTATTATGAAAATGCATAGTCTAATTGAATGTTTGATTATTGCAGAGGGTTTTTAGATTATTGAGAAAAATTATACATGATGTACAATGTTTATGTAAGCAACATCTAAAGTTTCATTTGCTTAGCGAAACACGAACCTGTGAAGTAGATCCACAGTTCGCCAAGTCGGCACGTGAGATAAATATTTGCCTGACACCGCTTACTAAGAATAAAGCGTTAGCTTTTAGAAAGACGAGATAAGTTTACAGTGTCCATGTCAAAGTGCATTTCATATCGCTAGCAGATAAAACCAGCAACTCAGCTTCACTCTGTTAACTTGTCACAATTATCGGTATGGTAGCTGTAGGATTTTTTATCTACATCAATTAATATTTGACCTCAATTTCACACGAAGTAATATAACAATTAGGTCGTGTGGTGAAGCATGCTAGTATAGAATTAGGCCTCTATATATTAACGACAAGATAAATATAGCCAGGAATCAAATCAAAAAATCCTGCAATAAGCATGTAGCTATGAAGTAGAACCAAGGAACTCCGTGTTATAAACCATAAATTTGGAAGTGTTTTTAATTTTTTACTTTTAATGTAACAAACTACGTATTATTTGTTTCGAAGATTTATGACAATAAACTTGCCATGGTATTTAACACATTTAAGAATTAGTGCTTAAAAACTCTTACAATTGAAGTAGAAGACCCGTTCTGAATTTAAGAAATACAATCACTCACTGTTTTTTTTCTAAATAAACAACTGTTTAAAATGTAATTTATGATTAGGTAAATGTATATGAAAATTATATATGAACACATAAATCCAACAATCGTAGTTTTAAGTTGGGAAGTAAATATATATATTGTAAGTTTATATTGTTATGAACTAATTTAATTTCAATATACCTTGATTTAAAAATGTATGCGACAAATATTAAGCACCAAATGTTGACCGACATACATCATCATTCTTAACCTCTATATAATGTTATAGAAGTGTATAATTTTTTTATGGGTTATTTAAAGTACTAGACCTTCTAGTGATTGTCTTCTAACCTGTGTAAGGGTTAAATAAGTATCGTCTTGACTCCAGTTGCTGATATTTACATTCACATTGATGTAAACACTCGTTAGATATCTGTTGGAAGACTTATTTGTACATACAAATTCTAGTGTGTGATGACCTTATGATAACCCTTGGTGTGAGAGCAGAGTTGTTTGTGTCGCTAGTTGATAGAAAGAACAACGTAATATTTACAATTAACTTATGGTAGGTCTCTGTTGCCGGAGACCGTATAGGGAGGTACCTCCGCAGCTCTCTTTGCATCCGACTAACAGTAATGTGCTAACATTACTGTCTTCCGGCTTGAAGGAAACTTCCTTCTGTTACTCTTAACACAGTAATCTCAGTAGCTTACAATGGTAAGCTCGTGAAATTAGTGGGGTAATTCACTTAACACCTCATGTCTCAAGGCTATGAGCGCAAGGTTAAATTTGATTTTCATGTATTCTATATATTATTAATAATAAAGTTTAGTTACATACGTACAATTAATTTAATGATATTTTTAATGCGTTTGACGTGGTAATTTGTTGCGAAGGTGCTAAACACAATCATATCTTTGTTTACGTTCATTCTCCACAAACACATTATCTATTCAAATGCTAACCAGTGCATATAACTTATGCTACGTAAGTAAATACGGATACACAAAGGATAATCTAAGTAGAATGTTAGCCTCATGGATACCGATATAATTGTATATTTTTATTGCTAAAACAAGATGTACATAATGTAATAGATTTGAACTGTATGATTACTTCCGGTAGTTTGTGCAAGTCATTATAAATAAACAATTTTAAACAATTGTTTGCAACGTCGAGATGTAGTTTTGAAATAGCAAAATTTCTGAAAGAACGATCAAATAAGCCTTGTTACCCCAGTAATTTTACTATTTACAACTAGTTTTGAATTGGAATTCAGTAATATTTGTGCATGGCAGTAAAATCGGGCGTTGCAGTTACTAACTTCAGTCTCCGTCAAGAAACCCACTATTAGCGAATCTCTATATTTATATCATATTCTAGTAATGAAAACAGTCTTGTGATTCTTTTAAAGTTACTTTTTTAAGCTCTTAGGGTCATTAGGAATTTTGATGATAAGTTAAAAAGGTACCGCTTAATTTAATTACGGATACACTGCTTAATACTTAAGAAATATCCGAGTGAACCACTTGTGACTACGGTGTAAAGATCTTTGTTTAAATTAGTTAAATAAAAAAATCATTTAAAAAAATGGACCACAGGATCTGTGCCTTTATTTCCTAAAATAAACAGTCCACTGATGGGACTCGGCGGTTTCTTTCACAGAAATAGAATTGGACTATTTATCAACTACGCTTGCTAAGTACGAGTAAAGCTGTTGTTCTTGGAACATGCCAATTTTCACTGTATGTTTTCCTTCACCGGAAGCTTTAGTTCAGTGGGGATCGAATCTGCGATTTTTCGAGTCCTACAGCTCGTGTAATCGCGTTACAAACTAAACTATCACCGGTTCGGGACAGGCTTATGCATAATTAATGCGACGCGCTTAATATACGCAGTTTTGTACTACGCGGAAGATTTGTAACACCCGCTGTCGGTTGGAATTATAAAACATAGGAGAAAACAAACGTCCAAGGTCCACGTTTCATCGAATAAATTACACACTATACATATATAATCTCTGAACTCTTCAATAACTGATTATAGGTTAATATTAAAGTATTTACATACACAACTACAGTTGTTATTTATTTTAATTATTAGAAAATTAAAACCTTTCAAATCATCTCGGTAATGATTATGAATGTTCATGATATTCAAAATTATATAACAAATATTATGAAATTGTCTGAAGAAAATAGATTACTTCATAATAGTATTACAAGTATATTTTTTTATTAAGAAAACTACATACACTTTTGTTCATATAAAAATTAAAAATTTAAATCAATCATGTCGATATTACTCTCATTTGTTATGTAATTACAATAACATTTTTTTTTGGTTATTTTAAATATGTATTATATATATATATTCTATTGGTGAATGATGAAATGATGTTATCCATTATTTCTTTGTTGGCAACGTCATTATTATCGAATGTAAGTCGACCACACTAAATGTAAAAGCAAATCAGGTACATTGCTGCGTAATGATTCAATGATTATTAATATCATATATAAGTATCATTGCAGCGGGTCGATAAAAAAATCGTCGATTAATTCTGAATTATAGGTAAAATTAGTTTTAGTTACGGAAATATAAATGTTAGGACATTTAAGCGGTGTCTCGTCATATGAGATATTTTATTGTTTTAAAACAATTTAGCTTTAGCCTGTAAAAGATAACTTGTTTTGACTATAATGACTGTTATGTCTACGTAGAGATATATGCATAATATGAAGATTAGTAGGCAATTTGAACCAAATAAACCGTAGAAACTATTAACTAATAAAAAAAAAATATTTCTTTACTTATATTTATATTAACGAAAGTTGCTTATTATTATAGAAAAATTAAAAAAAAAGTTTATTTTTAATGATCTCACAAAGTTGGCAGCTTATTTATCGGTTAATAATTCAATAGCTATCGTATACATTTAACAAAAAAAATGTGCAAAATAATGTTATGTTTAATATATGAGCCGTGATAGTAATAAATATGGATTTATTTTAAGTAAAATTAAAATTATGCGAAGTATCTATGTTATTACTAGCCACATAATTGATGAAGCTGTGAGATAATCGCTACATCTGCAGTAAAACCAGGATGCAAACGTCTTGTTATTAGAGTGGTAACGGGACACTCGGTAACGGTCCAGTGCTACAAGTAAATTTAAAACGCACGTCTATAGTAAAACGTAAAATTTTCTCAGTCAGTAACTACTTCATAATATATAGAATATTTTATGTCAACATTATCATTTTAAGGAAACTCTGAGAATAGAAAGAAACTGTGAAAGAGATTAGATAGCATATTTTTATTTTGCTTTCAGGAAAATATTTTTGGCGAATTATAATTATGACGAACAGTTAACAAAAATTACTAACCTCTATCACTTAAAGGTGTCAGCGGGTGTTAGTTATAATTATAATCAACGGTGTTTTGAATTCAAGGATTTGTCGTTTTATTGTTCTCATAAAATATTTTTAATTCAGTTTTTTGTCCAAATATTGAGTGAAATTATGCCCTGGTTGTTGATGTTGAGTAAAATATACCCTGGTGCATGCTCTTCGCGGACGACATTGTTCTTGTTGGAGAAGATGTTTTTGAGGTCCAGAGTAGGCTGGAAA
>DWLS01006209.1:0-11881 GCA_018246255.1 Pachliopta kotzebuea | reverse complement strand
TAGTTTATAAACTATATGTGATTAATGGATCTGTTATCCGAGTATAACGGATTCCTTTTTCAGTTTATCAGTAATTGATTCTTTGGTTCATTGCCGGTCTTTCTCTTATGACAACATAACTCGAGGAACACTTTCACTTCAATAAAAATAACAAAAATAGGCACCATTGAGGTACTTGTTAACTTTTGCTCCCATTTCCGGTTCACCAATTATACTAGAAGTACATATAAATATTAATTTTCATACGAGGAACATATTTGTATGAGAATAATGTCAAAAATATGCATAGTGATGGTACTTAGTAAATTTCGGCACCAGTTCTTTGGCCGGCTGAACCGGATATGGCTAAGAACCATCTCCGTACCCAGCTCAATATTAAGGCCAAGTTTCATTTTGATTACTTACTGTTTGACCAGGGCGCGACCACAACAAAATTCGGACACACACACTTGACTACATTATAGTCTATACAAAATTGATAAGAAAATTATTAAATCACGCGGCGATAAAGTCTGAGTGGCGATGCACATACACAGGCACACATATATACCAATACCATTACACATATACATAGACGCGCACAGACAGACTTATATATATATATATATATACATATCAATACGGACGTATACACAGACATACACATACACTCTTAACTAAATCATAGTCAATGCAAAATTGACATTAGACCCTTACCCAAAACAAGAGGGAACACACAATTAAAAGACTCGTATAATAAATCATGAGCAAGTCTATGCGGTGGTACCTGGTCATGTGGCACTGTATCCTGGGTGCCAATTAAGCGTACGGTTCTCTTACCGGGGGCCCACTTAGTGTAATAAAAGCCTGCACGTACGTAAATTGTGAGTCGAATATAATAAATCTCGGCTGAACCGCACCGTATGACGGTTATGACGCGTAATTGAAAAATTCGGTTATCGCGATCACTGTTTAATACTTTCGTAGAAAACCGCTGACATATCAGGGTTGTCTGATCAACATCATATTTTCAAGTATATATTTTTTTCATTAATCTAAGGTTAAAACTTAACCATTCTTCTTGAAGTTAAATGGCCATGTGGTCTGTGATAATTTTCGAATGAAGCCTTCACGGCCGTAATAGTACCTAAGGCTATCGACATCAACAAAAAAATTGTCTGTGATAGGTGATTTATTTGAAAACTTGCTCAAAGACGAGAAGATTAAGTAATTTTTTCAAATTCTTCTTCATCAGGCGTCTGTCCACTGCTGGACAAAAGCCTCTCCCAATAGTGGAATGATTTGGGCTATGGTATTCAAATATAAAGTAAGAATTTAAGTAAATAATTAATTGTAATATTCATCATCCTTTCATCATGATTCTCATCATTCACTATTGGAAAGTAGACAACTAGTTTATATAATAATGAAACTTTAAAAATTTGCTCAAGCGGTTTTGATTTCAAGTTCATACTTAAAGCATATTATTTTAAATGAATAACTAAGAAGAGATTTAGCCAATCGTGTACTTTATTCATTGGCTAAGTTACAAGTTGAAACTTAAAATTTCTTTATTAAATAAATCCTTTGTAAGATTACTATTAATCTTCTATCATCCTTTGAAATGCATTACATTAAAATAGCCGTACAGTCTGTATCTAGATCTAGCTTAGATTATACGTCATAAGAACAATATTAAAATACCCTCATTGTCAGATACATATAGATATACATCCATCTCGTTCTACCACTTCATTATATCTAAAAACTGGTAGAAAACTTTACACGTGGTGAATCTCTTTCCAAAGATCGTCTAGGTAGGTACCACCGAAGCTCTTATACCATCTATTCTATCAGCTGATAGACGTCCACTGTTGGACATAGGCTTCCTCTAAAAGTGGAGGGGATAAGGCTGTCTCCCCACCACACTGGCCTAATGCGGGTGAGAAGCCAGAGCCTCGCTTGTAGATTAGCAGGGTGCACCAAGAGCAGGTGAGATTGGCTTGAATCCAGTGAAGTGTTGTTTGACCACTCACTTTCATGTAAACGTCTTGCTCGTCGCATTAAATAAAAAAAAATGGAATTATTAATTTCCATTAGCAGTAGCCCTGTCCAAAAAGTCCGCTGTCTAAGTAATGGTTATAGCGAACCTGCTTTAAGTCTCCAGAATAAACAAGAAAATTGATTTTGAAGCAATGACTTACGATCGATATGAGGATAGTAATTTCAAGGAAGCGTATTACGAGATCGCTGCGCGCGCACATTGATGCTGCAGCATGAACTGGATACAAAACCCTTATAACATGACTGTTTACGAGAACTAGTTTCTCAAATTTTAATTTCACAACAGTTAATGTCTGTTGTTGAAAAAAAAAATCTGCTATAATTTACTTCCTTTTCACATCCTGCCTTTCCCTCGATATTTTAGATTAATCATAATATTCATATTTTTTCATTATATTGATAACCGGAACAGAGTAATGTTTAATCATTACTATTTGTGGGCTGCAATAGGACCTACGGTGGTACCTACCTAGACGGTTTTCAGCAAGAGAGAAGAGAAGATGGGATAAAGAATTGACACAAGCAACATCGCCTCGCTGATGAGTGAAGACAAAAGTCGCTGCTTACTTATAAAATTTTGCAAGGCGGTATTAGAAAAGGTGATAAATATAAACAAAACGTTTAAATTGTAAAAAACATGAATATAAAAGAATTGAATAAAAAGATAAATAAACTGTAAATAAGATTTAAAATGTAATTAATAAAATATAAGGACGAATGACAAAAAAAAAATGGGAATGTAAACAGGAGAAAAGTAGTTTTAGGAAAAATGTAAAAACTCGGCGAAAGTCTGAGAGGCTATGCATGGAAGAAGAATGAAGAAATGCAGAATTAGAAAGAAAGAAGTGAAAAGTAGGGAAAACGAAAAGGAAAAAGACAATAAAAAAGAGAGTATAAGACTCTTACCCAAAGCACGAAAGCGGAACACGGTATTTAAAAATAAACAGATACGTACCATCAGCAAAAATGCTATCAACATTTGATATTTTATATTCTCAATAGACAAATATTATATGTTCACTCGAAACCATACCTAAATTTCAAATGTAAATGAAATAATAAATATAAGGTGTCACCCAGAACTTTCCAGTCCTATTGGCATTCTGGCTGTTGGTACCATTAGAGGCTCCGCGGATGCCTTGCCCGTGAATAATATGGTATAATGGGACCGTTGTAAATGCCAAGTGTAACATACAACAGATGTTGCAATGAATATATTATTTCTGACGTGATGTAAGAATTCATAAGAATACCTTCATAGACATTTTGAATGAATCTGTAAAATATGATTAAAAAAAATAACAGCTATCAATAGCACATACGAGAACAAGCATAGAAATCTTGTTCGATGGGCTCAAGATTTCAAAATTCCTCATCTATAACATATTTCTGGTATTCAATATTCATATTAGGTGTAAGGGGTCCCACAAAAAGCTTATAGAAGCCAATTTCACCTCCTCTTGGTGCACCTTGCTAATCAACAAACAAGGGTCTGGTTCTCCACCAAACCGCATTGAGCCAGCGTGGTACGAGACAATTAAAATCTCCCCACTATTAAGAGAAGCTAATGTTCTTATGAAATAGGTTTTCTAATACATAAGAAATTTTTGAAATGAAGACTAAATCAGTGTTTCCAAAAATTCTTGGCCTATGTCCCTCTTCGGAGTAAAAAATTTTTCCGTGTCCCTCTTCGGACCTTATGATTTTTATTCAACGCCTCCCAAAACAAAAAAAAAAACTAAAAAATGCAATAAATGAAATTAGCTAATTGTCTTTTAAAGTTTTAGATTGCTTGTCTCGCTGGAAAACACTGTTCTAAATAGTATTACCAAAACGGAAATTAAAAAATGGAACATAATTTACGGCCCCAAGAATTCGGCAGCTCCGCTTTTCCTGGTCAAAGATGTGGTCACGGTACGGTGGACAGGGGGTGATAAGAATCCCCGGTCGGCTGGCCTCAACCAACTGATTCGCACATTTGAAGCGAAAAGCTGAGGACCGCATTTGGAGGAAGGCCTATATCCAGCAGTGGATTAGAAAAGGCTGATGACGATGATGATGATATTTAAAATCCAAAATTCTATCGACGTTTCATCCGTGATAATGTAGTGATTTGAACGCCGGCCTCCCAATTACTAACGGTAACTCCAACTAATATCACGTGCTCTGAAGATGAAGGAGAATATCGTGAGAACATCTTCATATCTATGTGATGACCATCCCCGGACGTTCACCATTCCATTATAACTAACAAGGAAGTCGTCGTGTTTCACTACACAAGATGACTACGACCCACAGTCACATGGAAATACGACTTAGATGAATTATATAGTATAGAATTATATAGTAAAGAAAAAAGGCATGATGTCATGATTATTCCGTCAGCTGAATATAAACCTAGACATTCCTTTGCTGCTCCTCATCCAAACCTCATTTTTCATCGTGCCGCCTTGCACGCAGTTCACGTTGCATGCTACAATCAATCAAGAGCTCAGTGAATGTTGGCGACGTAGTGCCTGCGAGATATTTTAGTACATCACTGAACGGTTTACTGCCTGAAGTAATAAAGTAGACTAGACTAGGCTAGGGCTAGGGAATACAGAGTGAGATTCTTCTAGATTTACAGACATTATCTTGGGAGTAATAGAATAATAGTTAAAATAGAGTTAGAAAATAATAGGGCATATTAATATTTCGACTAGAATACAGGTTTTAAGGTGGTATGAATTTTTGGCATGTATTACTGGTGGTAGGTCTCTGTTGCCGGAGACTATCTAGCTGGGAACCACCGCAGCTATTGCAACAGACAAACAGTACTGTACGGATATTACTATATTCCGATTAAAAGTGTACTGTAGTTGAAATTACTGGGTTAACGTGATTTAACAACTTATGTCTCAAGGCGATGATCGCAATATAGTGCTGTGTATACCATCTTAAGCGGCGTCACGTTGTCATAGGCAAGCGGATCGATTACCACCAGGTGAACGCCTGAATCGTCTCATCCTATAAAAAAAAATATCTTAAGAAATTGTACTCAAAATCATATTAATGAAAAATTTCTCTTAATAATGTATTTTAATAAAAAAAATCTGAAACATTACTAATATCAATTGCTACTTTAAATTCTGTACAACCTTTACTTCTTTAGCATCATTGGTTCCACTGTTCTTTATTAGCCAAATTTTCTTTTTTTTAACAAAGTAATATCTATTAAATATTTTTATGTATTAAATTGTTAAGAACAAAATTTTTTCTAATTTTTCTTTTGTTTGTCCTTATAACACAGGATTATTCTTTCACTAAGGTCAACTTGATGAAATAACTCGGTGTGGGTTAAGCTTTCCTGCCATTGCCGTTTCTGTGTAATGATTGTTTGTTATTTATATATAAGAAGCAGTAAAATAAATAACATAAACAATTTAATTTATAATAAGGGTTCCGTGTATAGTCCAGTATTCAATCAGCGTATTCAATCCAGTCAAGTTGCACTCATTAAACGGAGCCACACAAATCAGGCCGGCCGAAAGCACCGATAATTTCGCAAGAGTTATGATGTCGCCCCACCAATTATAATGAGAACAATCATATCATTAGGGGACCCCGGGCGCCCCATAAAACCGTAATCGGACCCCCTAACAATTGGCAGACGGATCTTTAGTGCGGCCAATGGCGATCCGCTCTGGCATTTTTATTGAACCACCCGACTGTTTATATCAAGTGTAACATTACAGAGGATAAAAAAATGCGCATTAAGAATGACAACATTCGTTAATTGCAACCTGAAAATTAAATGATGATCAGATAACAAGAAGATTAATTAGAACAAAATACTATACAGATAAAGAACAATTAGTTTTAATATAAATTTTAGATTGATATATATTCATTGATAATTTACCTGATGGTAAGTGAAATCTCTACCAATAACAAAGCAGTAGTAAGGATGTTCAACAATACTATATATTGCGCTCCTTGCCTTGGGTCAAGACGACAAGCCTTGTAAATTTTTTTAATGTACGTTCATTCCTCTTAAATCAGGGTTTTTGCATACATTTTTATACAATCTTAAATTCTATTTATTTATTAACATATATACATCTCCACTCTTTCTTGTTATAATCTTTTACCTATAGTTATATAAGCATTTCAATAATGACATATCTAGTCTCCGACGAGAGATGCCATATATGAAATTTGCATGTAGATAAAGCAATAAAAATATAGATAAAAATTCAATTATTGTATGAATAAAAAAATCTGATCTCAAACAAAAAAAATAGCAACAAAAACAGATACTGTTAGTGATATGAATTAATAAGAGCATTTTTGAGCCTACTATTTTAAGTTAATAATTATTAACGTAAAGAGATGGTAATAATTTTTAGAATACTTTCAAAGAAAATTTTCATTGCCTGCTCTAATTTGTATTCAGTTTATTTTGCAAAGCAACCACCAAAGTCTTCCCTATGTTCTGATCATCCAATACAACAATGTATTGGGTATTCAGTAGCGGCGCAACGGCAGATTTAGACCGATAGCCGGCACTCGTTAAGGCCTCGCTGAATTACAATCGCCCATACAGGCATAGCGACACGCGTGCTGCTGCCGGACCAGCTCCGTATTTATTGCATCCTCTGCTTCTGATCGAAAACCTCACATTGATTGAGATTATCACATTGTGAAGACTTGACAATTACAATTTTACATATACCTTAATAATAAGTCCAAAAAAATATCTGATTGGAGGTTGGGAAATATTTTAAAGATACTCTTCTTTATATGGGTAAAATCAGGGACAGAAGGAATTTCTTTGATTTTTATTTATTTACACTTTATTTGTATAATAACAACAAAAGGAAAAACATTATGTATAGGAGAAACACATATGATTCCCTTCCCTATAAATATTTTAAGTATACAAATCCTAAAAAAATTGTTGCAAATTATTTTTCCCGGTTACCACGAGTGATTTCGTTTTCTATTTCGTATTTTCTAAAAAAGGATAGCAGCGGCAATACTCCGGGATACTTTAAAAGACCTATTTAAGCTAGAAAAGGCAATTATTGCCTTGGGAACAATTAGCCGGAGCTACTTCAACTCACACTGGCTTACCTAGCAGTACGTTACATTGTCAGTTTGTACAATTCTGTTAAGGTTCAGTTAGATGCAAGTCATTTCTTATTTTATTTATATTTTTATATATTTTTGTGTTTGTTTTAAGCTATTTCTATTAATCTACTACTAGTACTATTTTACATGGTGATATATGCCAATTAATCTGAAGATATCTTGACAATATAAGCAATATTGCTAATACTTGAAGACTCCACTTCACGAGCCGATTGACGTCCTCTGCTGGACATGAGCCTTACTCAATAATGGGGGATTTGGGTAGTCTCCTACTACACAACACCATGCGAGTTGGTGCGCTGACTTTTCAAACCAAAATGGTATAACAACAGCGTCCTTGGAGGAGAGACCAAGCGACTATTTAATATAACAGTGCTCCTTGGTATGATTCCACGTTCACGTGTGGTCAAGTTTCGACAATAGTACAGTTTTTACTTACTCTCCTAGTTAACTATTCTGTATGCTTGTGTATATTTATCAATGTAACCTTGCTTTGTTACATTTCAAACTCACGTTATTCTGAGTAAACAAGGTCAAACTCTTGTAAATAAAATTAAAATTGCCCATTATTAGAAATGGTTAAATTGGACCATATTATTTTTCTCTTTGATGTGTTTATATCAAATACAGTTTGTAAATGATAAGTTTATAGCATTATTGTGTTCACTGATCACTAGTAACCAACAAAGTGCATTGAACACAAGTTAACGTTCATAGTAAAGACACAAATTCCAAATAGGTTGAGGTGTGGAATTCTATTGAAGGTCCGATTATATCTCAGATCTGATCTGGACCCGCTCACCAGATAGCGGAGCGTGGATTGACGTCAAAGTGGGTGATCCCGGGCACCCGGCCCCTGGCTGATTGACGCAAAAGGTGTTAATGGTGTAAGGAATTGTATTGGGCGTTTGATACACCCGCGCATTCAAAGCTAATGTGGAGCCGTTTTCGTTGATCTCATTGTGTTACAGTCGTGCAGTTACCGCGGTAATATTTAGACGTGTTCGGGATCCGAAGTCGTGCTTTTATATATACATTTGTTTACTTCATTAATTTATTCGTCGATACAATAAGACAAGTAGAACGATCCGATGGTAAGTGATACGCCTGCCAATAGCAATGCGATTCTGGTTAGTATAACATATACATTGCATTACATTTTGTTCGTTACATTGATGAGAATATCAAGTCTCGTTACTCTTCAATAACATCACTAGCTACAACATTTTTCAAACTGGAACCCAGTAATCTTTACACATTAAGTTTATAATATATTGTCAAAAGATATGGACTATAGTAAATAATAGAAACAAGAATATTTTTAATTGTGACTATGTACACATAGGTTTTATAATGGTAGATAATATATATTATCTACCATTATAATATATAAGATATCATAAGTATTAAATGATATAAATATAAGTTAACAAAGCCCTGTATAATAAAATCAGGGAAAATATGATAAAAAAAAATCTTTACACATTACTATTTAGCGATAATAATAGGAGCTGCGATAGTACTTTAGGCAGTCTCTGACAAAGAAGACATACCACAAGTTTAGTCTTTTGGAATACCTATAAAATTCTGTAATTTCATCAAATGTAATAGAAAAATTTAACATTGATAAAGACAGCAAAATAAGTATGAGGAAAACTAAAAAATATCATCAAAAAGTAAAAGAATAAAAATTTCTTCGCCTTCATGAAAAAAGGACAAAAATCTTCATCTTTATTGCTATATGCTTTACATGTTGAAACAACGCGACAATAATTTAGTTTCCCTCAAAGTATCTTTTTACCGAAAATTTTATTCGATGCCACAACACCTATATAACTTCCTGCGAAATCGATTAAAAAAAATCGCGCCTGTTGTCCTCAAAATCTCGAGATCTCGATTCACCAAAATAAACATTTATACGTTCAACAAATGAACGATCCTTGACTACTTCATTCGCAAACTTATATCTCAAGAACAGCTACAACAATAAGCTTTTAATAACTTAAACTTAAAGTTGATTTTTGCATAACTATAAGTTTATTTTCAGTAAGTGCTGTTGTATCTTTTGAATTTATTGGCTTTTATACGCGTATCGAGTGCACGGTAATGCTCATTGAGGCTGCTTCATATAAAAAAGGATCATATGAGGATTCCTTTGTTTCATTAACCTTATAAGGTTAAACAGTTGATTTAATATGCCATCCGTCCTCATATTATGTCTATATGGGGAGAAGGTACGAAGCTTTCGGCTAATGAGATCAAGAGCGGTAAAGAAGTTCATAATTGTACGCATCGACTATACCCTTTGTACGCGGCGTTGCTTGCTTAACTTATAAGTCTTTACTTTTAAGGCTTTGTTACCAGAGACAGGTGAGAAGTATGAATAGATTTAACATATCGATAATATGGTATGTGGAAAAATATACAAATAATAGTTTATTCATAGAATAATGAATGTCGACGAAATGAAACGAGACTAGAAAAGCGTTCGGATAATGGGAGGTGATACGCTTGCCCATAACATAACTCTGGTTAAAATGGTATACAGGTAATATTATTACACATTGCCTTGCCTTGCCTTGAGACGTAGTGTTAAGTCTCGTTACCCCAGTAATTGTACTAGCATACAACTTTCAAACTGGAACACAGTAATGTTTGCATATTATTCGGCGGTTGAATTCGGAGCTGCGGTAGTAGTATCTAGACGGTCTCTGGCAAGAAGCCGACCATTGGTAGTCTCATATAATACAGATTAGAGAAAAAATTGATAAGTATATAAAACTTTTGTATGTTATTAAACATCATTACCACTTCATCATCATGGACATAGACCTCTTCCGAAGATCTCCTCTCCGCTCTGTCATTACAACTTAGTGTCACATTAATACTAAATTGATCAATATAAAGTAAATGAAAACATTTTTGTTTAACAACTACTTAATATTCCTTAAGTTATTAAAATTGATTCATTACCGTTACAATGAAACCATAAATTAAACAAAAAAATATATGAAATATGAATTTCATAAACGATCAAGAAGTCGCACTTTAATTATATACTGGTAAAGAAATAAGTATTTATTAAGAAGACATTGCGTTAAGGTTACTTTTGATTATTTATATTTCCTTCCGGAAGCTTATTGTCTACCTCGTCTACCTAGATGGAAGACAATATTAAAACATTGGAGATAAATAGATGATGAGTTTTGACAATAACTCACGGAACCCAGGCCAACCTCATCTGCTCATGGTGCACCCTGTTAATAAACAAACAAGGCTCTAGCTCCCCACCAGCCCACATTGTGCCAGCGTGGTGGGAATTGTCCCAAATCCTTCCACTATTGGGGGAGGCCTATTTCCAGTAGTGGACGTCTATCGGTTAATGAAGATGTTGAGTTGATTTAGTGATTTAAGGGATCTAAGCCTGCTCAGCTCAGTGGTGCAGCTTTCTAATCAAGAAACGAGGCTCTTGCTCCCCTCTATCCATCTATTGGGACAGCGTGATAGAGGACAGCCAAAATCGTCCCAATATTGAGTTAGGCTTATGTCCAGCAGTGGACATCTTTCGGCTGATGATTATGAGTTGCTTTACTTATAGTAAGTTTCCGATACCAGAGACCGTCTAGGTATGTACCACCGCAGCTCTTATTCCTACTGCCGAATAGTAACACAAACATTACTGTATTCCGATTTGAAGGTTGCTGTTTACTAGTGAAATTACAAGGGTAACGAGACTTGACAAATTACGTCATAAAGCGACGAGGGCAAATCAGTATGTACCTTCTTAACCTGCACTGTGTTGTGGGCAAGCGTACCACTTACCATCAGGTGAATGTCTTCCTCGTCTCCACGACTAATAAAAAACTAAAAGTTTATAAAAACTTTGAAATAAGTGAAACTTTTGTGTTAACTAGTAAAAATTAACTACTTAAGTAACTGCTACAGTTAGTCATCAAGTCATCAGTGTTTGCGCCGGATGGTCAGCTGAGTAACTTCATGCTCTATTTCACCGTCGGCTTGCGAACACGATTCCTTACTTAGACGTCACCACCAAGTTGTTCTATGGTGCAATTCTATCTTGTTGGTGTTAAAAGTCATTGTCCTTTTGTTATAAAATGCGTCGGAATTAAAAATTGTTTACTATGATAGAGGAGTTCAGGGTTGTGTTCTGATCGGAGATTCTGTGACCTCTCCAAGCGCTGAGGATGATTGCTGTGGAGGTTTTAATGGTAAAGATCTCTACATAAACTTGTCTTCCCCCCAGAAGCTAGGTATCTTTTTAAAAATTCCCTCTCTTCGAAAGAAAGAGAGGAGGACAGGGTATGTATGGGTTCCCAACCAATAATTCATGGGTCCCAAACCTAACTCACATACGCTTGGTGCATCCTGGCTTTTTTTCAGTGATTTTTTAATTTTTTCTGCTTTTTTTTCGCACACATCTAATTTTTGTTTGGTTGTTTTTGTTCCTTTATCAAATATTGTATAGTATTTTTGTTTTGATTACTTTTATGTTTTAATGATTGCGATGCCAATCTTGTTTGCGATGCCAATCTTGTGAGGTTCTTGTGAGGTTCAATGCTACCAAAACACAGGCGTGTCTTTTCACAGCCAAAAGGAGCCAGTTAGCTACCTTGGCTCCTACTTTTCGGGGTGTGTCCTTGGAAACTTCCGACTGTCTCCAATTGTTGGGGGTCGAGATCTCGAC
>DWLS01006208.1:0-11881 GCA_018246255.1 Pachliopta kotzebuea | reverse complement strand
CCGAAATATGAAAGGATAAGTTAAGTCAGCAAAGTGCACAGCCGTGGACCCTCGTCAGATTTGGGATTGCCATACAATGTAAACTAATCCTAAGACGATATTACGTTTCTCAGAATATTTATGAAACTACTCGTTTTTCTTTCTTCATAAATATAAATAAATAATAAGAGCTTTTAATTTTTTTTTATTGGTTGATACAAGGCGTTCACCTGATGGTAAGTGATACTCTGGTTAAGATTTGCATTGAGACATTAAGTCTCGATATCCCAGTAATTTCACTAGCTTTCAGCACCCTAATTCTAATCAGAACGCAGTAAAGTCACACTGTACTGTTTATCGGCTGCAGTAGGAGTTGCGGTGGTACCTAACTAGACCGTCTCCTGTAACAGACACCTACCACCAGTAAACTACAACTCATCATCATCCCACTTACATCTATAGACTTCTAGCACTCGACGTCTATCAGCTTATGATAGTAAGAAAGTGATCAGAATATCTCTTTGGGAAGTTGATATTAGCAGTAAGTAAATTTTTGTTATAATTTGTCAAAAATAATATAGTTAAGTATACAGAATACTAGAAACTATGATGATTCTAGTGAAATTACTGCGGTAACTAGACTTAACGTCTTACTTCTCAAGGCGATGAGCGCAATGTGGTGCTGTGTATGCCATCTTAACTAGCGCTACGTTATGATCAATCAAATTCATATGATTGTTTCAATTATCAGGGGCGTAGAGGGTCTCACACAACAGCTCAAGGAACTCAAGTTAATTTCACCTGGTCGTGGTGAACCCTGCTAGTCAACAAACGAGGCTCTGGCCCACCAACTCGTATTAGGCCAGCGTGGTGAAAGCCGGCCCAAATCGCATCACTATTGGGGTAGGCGTATACCCAATAGTAGATATCTATCTGTTGATAACTTATCCGTCATCCGAGAACGAATTTTTTTTTTACTAAAGACATTTATCCCGTCGTCAAAATGACATCGGTGCGAAAACTCTGAGTGTGTGCGAACCGCACTTTGCTAATTTCCCTGGAGCCTGTACTTTGGGTATGATTAATACGTTTGGAGACCATTAATGCTGTAGTAACTCGTACTGCAATGATATCAAACAAAAAGTGGATTCAGCAAAGGAACTTTGTTCGAAACCGTCCAACGATGCAGTCACTTTGAACAAAATGTAGTATACACAGCAAACAATTTTGTTTTTTTACAACAAATAGATACTCGAGTACGAAATTTAGGTTAAGGTACAGTTTACACATACAACTATCTATTGAGTCATCTCTCCATTTCTCTTCCCATTTATATCTCTGTCGATCTCTTCGTCTTTCCCTCAATCCTTTTCCTTCGGCTTTCTCTTCTCCCTTATATTTTTATTAACATACTTTAGCTTTTGGAGTCCGGGTCCGCAAGCTTTGGGACTGATGAAGCCTTCGAGGCGTAATAGTGGCCGAAGGCAACACATTACGCCTTTTTAATAAAAACTCATATACAACACACTAACTACAAATATTCCTAATTGTTTAAATAAGTAATATATTAATGTTAACTGAAGGATATGTTTGAGACCTGGTGACCTGTAACACGGGTCTGTTACCTATCACAGGCACCAGCGATCCACAAATATATTGTAAAATTTATATAAATAGCTTCTCTGTTTTCGTAAATTTTTTTCATTTGTAGTGACAAATAAAGGTATTTTTTTAAGATGAAAACATTTTTCACCAACAAACATCATTAAGTTTTGTTCAATTAAAAACTGTAATCAAAATCTAAAGGACTTTATCATCAGCCACTAAATGTCCACTGCTGGACATACTTAATAGTGGAGAGAAACTTCACCCGTCTTCCACCACGCTGATCAATGCAGGTGTGGATAGACGTTCCCTGATGGACATAGGCCTCTTCTAACAGGTGGGGGGGA
The DNA here is from genome assembly GCA_018246255.1 of Pachliopta kotzebuea. Lineage (NCBI taxonomy): Eukaryota > Metazoa > Arthropoda > Insecta > Lepidoptera > Papilionidae > Pachliopta > Pachliopta kotzebuea. Next base: position 9,950 of record DWLS01006208.1, on the reverse strand, counting down.
TTCCAGCCATCTCCTATTACGCTGGCCCAATGCATTTTGATGAGGAGCCAGAGCCTCGTTTGTTGATTAGTAGTTTGCACCTATAGCAGATGAGATTGGCTTGGGTACCGTGAGTTGTTCTATGGAACCCCTTACACCCCTCTCAAAGTATTGTAAAAAGATTTATATGCTAGTACACAGGAGCAGGAATTTCAAATTAACTAACCTCCATAAACGCGAGCTACAGTAATCGAAGTAAAACCGGAATCTATTAAAGTTTATATCAAAGAGCAAAGGATAGCTGTGAAATTGATTGCGTAGATATTAAATTCCTTCCTCTAGATCTGGGGTTCCTGTTGCATATCCTAATGATGGTAAAAGATTTCATCTATTCTATTTATTCATAAATTTTGGCCTTTTGATGGCCCACTGATAAATACCTGTATTTAGTTATTAATGGTAGGTCTCGATTGCCGGAGACCGTCTAGGTAAGTACCGACGCAGCTCCTATTGCAACCGACAAATATTAATTTGCAGACATTACTATGGTCCCGTTTGAAGGGTGCTGTATTCTAGTAAAATTACTGGAGTAACGAGACTAAACATCTTGTGTTTTAAATGCCTTGTGTACCATCTTAATCAGCGCTATATTATGGGCAAGCGTATAACTTACCACAGCTAAACGCTTTACTCGTCTCATCAAATAACAAAAACAATCTACCTATTTTCTAGTATACAAATAGAAGTTTATACAGATGGTGACCTCTGTTACTGGTGACTGTCTATGTAGGTACCGCTGAAGCTCCTATTGCAGCCGACAAACAGTAATGTGTGAAAATGAAAGACAGAGTACAGAGTTCTAACTAATGAAATTACTTGGGTAATGAGGCAACACCTTACGTCTCAAAACAAGCAGTGTCATGTTATGGGCAAGCATATCACTTACCATCAAGTGAACACCTTACTCATCACGTCCTATAAAAAAAAAAGTGTTTTGATTTATGCAATAGTTAACTAGTCCAAACTACGCCAACGATAAACGAAACTACTTTGATATGTTAATTCAAAACTATTAAATTTAGTTATTTCCTGTTGTAATACCTTTCCTCAGTAATTTATTGCCAAAGTTGCCATCCATTGTAAATTGCTTGTTAGACCTCCGTCAGCTTTGACAAAAGACGAGGTGCTAGGAGATTTTACTGTTACACCATACAAAGGAAGGGCCTTATTTATATGCGTACAAAGTTATTCAAATTTTATACAATGGAGGGCACTTCATGTAAAATACGGCTCACCGTGAAATGTACTAACTTAGGAGTTACAACTTGGCTACTTAAAATAAAAAATGTATACTTTATTAGTATTAATTCTTATACTTACTAACGCTACTACTATCACCCGGTAGCTCCCTGTTTTTTTTATCGTGAATTTCTTCTTCATGTTTTAGGTAAAGGTCATGTCCTCTCTTCTTTATTGTATTTTATTTTTCTTTTCTTATTTCTTTTCCTCTTCTTTCACTTTACATTTTTTCATCTTTCATTTCTATATCGCATTTCTTCATTCTTTCATTCATCGCCACTCACTTTACATTTTTACTATAACAACTTTTCTTATGTTTATATTCCTATTTCTTTCTTTTTTAGATTTTTCCGTATCCTTATACTTCATTACTTACATTTTGACCCTTAGACTTAGTTGCTCGTTTTATTTAATACTCATTAGCTTTTTCCAATTTTAATTCTAAGTTCTTGTTTGGTTTTGTTTTATCACTTGGTACCTCTCTGTTGCAGAAAACCGTCTAGCTACATATATTTAAGATACATATACATATATATATAAAGCCTTGCTAGACTCACCTATAGAATAAAAAAAAAAACTGAACTACCTATCTCTTTTCATAGTTATACAGAACGAATGTTTACTTAAATTTATTAATGATTTCAGTACATAAAATATCAAATTATAACAAATGTATAACTGCATAATAATGCTTGATTTTTTCTATCAAACATCATATTGCGTTTAACGTGGGCAAGAATGGTAATTAAGTTATAACTTAGTTCACAAGTATCAGAAGTTGTTCAATGAATTCCCGATTTTTGATCGAATAAGTTTTCGAAGCAAAGTTATAAATATTGAGAAGGAAAAATAAAACTTACTTAATTTTTTTTTACATTTTTGGTGTTAAGTTGAAATAATCGTGAAGCGTTAACTTGTAAGGTGAACTATAAAATAAAATTTGTAAGGGAAGTACTGAGTAGAGGATAATAACTTACAAGTATTATTATTAACAAATTTTTAATTTACTATTGTCATTAGCTCATTGTATATAGTGTTGTTTTTATCATCTTACTGCTTATTATTAGCATATTATTTGTAATTGAGTAGAGCTTTTTTTTATTCTACCAGTTGACGAGAATGGCAAGGCGATTGCCATCAGGCGTTACTTACCATCAGGTAAGTAACGCACTTACTTAAAATAACGTAGCGCTGGTAAAGCAGGTATACACTGCACTACATTATTCTAGTCGATTTCAGACAAAAGTTGTTAAATCTCGATACCCCAGTAATTTCACTAGCTACAGCATCCTTCAAACCAGAACACAGTAATGTTTACACATTTAGCAATAGAAAAAGGAGCTGCGGCGGTACCTACTTAGATGGTTTGATGAAACAATATTAAACCTTTTAAATATTATTGTAACCTAGAAGGTTAAGAGTAAAAATTATCATAAAATCAATGAGAACTTAACTTGATCGTACTACAGTTTTATTTTTGTTTAAAAGTAATCTCTTTCGTTGATCCAGTTTTTTTATTTATAGCCATGCGATTTGATACATTGCTTAAAGCACGTGATATTAGTTGTTATACTAACTGAATATAAATTGAAAAATTCATTGATGCAAGCCGGATTCGAACCCGGTATTTAGGGAGTGGAAGGTTGACGTTCAAACCGAGCTATCACGACTCCGTCAATCCATTTAGCTATTAACTTCACTAATAAAATTACGATCAATGATCCTTGTAGAATTCATTTCCCTGACGCAGTACGGAGACTGTTGGGGGGAGCTGGGGGAGGGTTTACGACTAAGTTTAATACTTATTGAGTTTGTTTACTAAGTACGTTTGTTGAAACGTTGGAGGAATGCTTAACATAGATTAGAAAATTTTGTTAGAGGTCCTTAATATTGTCCCCGTTGTAGAGATTTGGTATAAAATTAAATTATCAGTCAAATAAAGCGTGATTTAGACAAGCGCAATGTATATAAGAGACCTGTGTCCAGCAGTGGACGTCTATCGGTTTAAATGATGATGATGATTATATACTATCTTAACCAGGGCCACGTAAACCAAGAAGTCACCAAACTTTGTTAAACATAGAGAAAGTAGCCTTGGAAGAGTGGGAGAAAAAAAAATGTAAATAGAGTATAGTAAAAGAATGATAGATGGTTTGAGTAAAGAAGGCTATGTGAAGAGAGAGAGAAAGAGAAAGAATAAATAAGGAGAGAAAAATTTCCTGTCCCACTTTACGAGGAATGATAGAAAAAAAACTATAGCCACGTTGTTATGGGCAAGCTTATTAAGGTCTCTGTTCCCCGGTAAACATCTAGGTAGGTATTAACGCAGTATTACGGCCGACAAACAGTACTGTGTAAACATTACTGTTTTCTGGTTTGAAGGGTGCTGTAAGCTAATGAAATTACTAGAGTAACTAGACTTACGTTTCAAGGCGACAGGCGCAATGTGGTGCTGTGTATACCAAACCTAACAAGCGACACATTGTTATGGACAAGTTAATCTAGGTCTCAGTTCCCGGAGAACATCTAGGTAGGTACAGATCCAGTTCCTATAGCAGTCGACAAATAATAATTTGCAAACATTACTGTATTCCGATTTGAAGAGTGATGTACGCTAGTAAAAATACTGTAGTAACTAGACTTGTGTTTCAAGGTGATGGGCCCAATGTGGTGTTATGTACACCAATCTTAACCAGGATCATGTTTTTATTGCCAAGCTTGTCCAGGTCTCTGTTACCGGAGAACTTTTCGGTAGGTACCACCGCAGCACCTATTGCAGCCGACAAACAGTATTGTGTTCTGGTTCAAAAAGCGTTGTAGCTAGTTAAATTACTGGGGTAACGAGACTTAACACGTTACGTCTTAAGGCGACGAGTGCAATGTGGTACTGTGTATACTAATCTTAACCAGCGCCACGTTGTTATTGGCAAGCGTATATAGATAGGTCTCTGTTGCCGGAGACCGTCTAGGTAGGTACTACCGCAGCTCTTGTTGCAGCCGACAAACAGTATTGTACTCCGGTTTGAAAGGGGCTATAAGCTAGTGAAATTACTAAGGTAATAAAACTTAACACCTTACGTCTAAAGGTAACGAGTGCAATGTCCTTCGTACACAATTTCAACCAGCGTTATGTTGTTATATACTGTATCACTTACCATCAGATAAACGCCTTGCCCGTCTCATCGGCTATTCAAATTAAAAAATAAATGATATAATAGTAACTAAATATTTCCTGTTGAATTCCTTAATGGGTAATTTATTAGGAAACTTCCCGTCCTATTGTGTAACAGCTCGTTAAACCTGCGTCAAGTTGACAAAAGGCGGGATGACGCGAGATTCCGCCGCTGCGTACAAACTGACTTGTTTACGTAACTTATTTAAACACCGGACAAAGGGGTGAGAATTTATCTAAACATGACGTAAGTATAAGTTAAGTATCATTACTAATTTATACTTTTAAATACTTATTATAACTTTTTATATCTTAATTCAAACAAAGATAAAGAAGCTTAATTAATAGTACCTAATAAACGATTGAACCGCTTTTGATGTAGATTATTCCCAGTATACTTTACATAGATATATATAATATCCTAATTAGTTTAAGTTAATAAAAAACGAGTAATATGCAAATTTATATGTAACTGTTGATGGGTGTAAGGAGTCCCAAACATCTAACGGGTTACAAACCAACCTCATCTGCTGGTGGTGCACCGTGGTAACCAAGAAACGAGCCTCTAGATTTCCACTGACCCGCATTGGGCCAGCGTGGTGGAAGACGGCCCAAATTCCCCCATTGTTGGGGGACGCCTATGTCCAGCAATGGACGTCTATCAGCCGATGATGTTCCTGTAAACAAAAGAAATTTGCTTTGTGTAAGAAGGAAGGAAGGCTTTCCTCCTCTCTATGAAAATTTTGCCATGAATTATAAGGGCAATTAAGTAATAAATTACTTTCATGTTAAATGTTAATTATATTCTACCCTCTGTGTATCAAACTTAGCAAATATTGAAGGAAGTTAAGTAAGAAGAAGCAGCTTTCTATATAACAATCTCGGGCATACTACGCTTACTAATACTAACGTATAAATATGTATTAAAGAAGTCTATCCTGAGCAAAAGATATCTGTAAGATAAAATATATCCTTAAGTTAAAATATTTATGATGATTAAAACAGAAGGCAGAGCTTTTATAAGATGCAATGAAAGTTACAAACAAAAGTTGCTTTTGAGTCAGCAACGTTAACTTGAAACTAATAGTTCTCCATACGCTTTGTTTCCTGGTAACTTTACTTCAATAATTTGTTACAACTTACCCGAAGCTCGCTGAAAATTATATTAATGAGGATGTACTGAATTGAATTTAAAAGCTTCCGTATTCTCAGTGCAGACGTAGCAGAAGTTCAACACACAAGTTTACCCACGGAATATCAAATTGAACATCCGTTCCTATTGAGGTACAAGTTACAGTGAATATTAGTTTATTAACCAAAGACAACGAATCATATCAAACCGAATGTACTTTCAAAAGGTACATATTTTTTTAAAGACCTTAATTTTATGTTTTTATCATCATCAGCTGATAGACATCCACTGTTGGACAGAAACCTCCTAAAATAATAGACGGATTTGTCCTGTCTCCCAACTGCCCCAGTACGGTCTCGTACGGGGCCAGTTGGGAGCTAAAACCTCGTTTGTTGATGATCAGGGTGCACCACGAGCAGGTAAAGTTGGCTTAGGTCCTGTCAGTGGGTATGGGACCCCTTACATCCCAATTTTATGTTTTAACTAATACTAAATTTATCCATTAAGAAAGACGAACACGACGACTTTACTCCTATTTAAATGAAATTACTTACTTGTAAAGTATTTGTATACCTTTATCAACTTTTTAGACTATATAATTAAAAATATACTACTTGAGGTCTATGTTAATTATGCAGCAGATATTTTAAATATATTATATAAAAAATAATAATTTTTAACGGATATATTTAAATTAGAACAATATTGTTGAGAAAGTCAGCTACCTATTAGTTAACATTAAACTCCCATTTCACTCGATATTAAGTGACTATGAACCCTAAGATGGTTCAAGCATATTCGATAGGAAACAGCTGTCTCTCTATGAGTCATTCATCAGTGCTCAGGACAGTGACTCCTCAGTAACCTGATGATGATACGACAGCTCTATCTCTTCACCAGCATATTTAGTAACATATTGTATTTGCGTTCAGATGAATAAGAACTTAATAATCTAATGAATTCTGGTCACAGAGGTCGATAAACTTAAGTTCCTCAACATTAACTTCGAGTGTTCATTTTAACGTTCAAATCGTCGTTTGAATAAGTTAGTAAGGTATCTTAGTTCTTTCTTTAATTGTTACGACTTTAAAACTTAAAGCAGGGGGAATTTCTTTCTATACAGACATAGCCGTAAAGATTTCTGATATATTTAATCTAGCATACACAAATTATAAAACTAAGAGGTTATTTAAATATTATTAACAGAAGATTAAATTATATATAATTGTTTAGGTTTTAACGATTTCCACCTCAACAATCGACCTTTAAAACAAATCTAATTACGCAAGTCCATTTGAAGAAACTTGGACGGAATCCTTAGGAGTCTATTGGAAAGTTTTGTTAAGAATACTCGATATTTTCGTAATTGCTAAAGTTTATTTACCGAAATGTTTAAATATTGCATCAATTGGATTTTTCGCTACGACAGAATCCAATTTGGGTAAGAAGAAATTATTTTTTTTAAAAAAACTTCATAGATATAGAGATGACTGTCCTTATATAGGTTTAAGTGATGTTCTCTAGAAGAGTAAAGCAAAGAATCCTTTAACATTGATAATGATTTTCATTATCGTCATCATCTTACATGTTTCTCGATAGTAATAAAGAACTTTTTAAAACGAAAACTATCATTAGTATCACAATGCTTTAATCAAACCAAGATTATTTATTTTTAACCAAGGCAAAGTAAATAGTTCTCACAACGTTTTTATTGTTGTTTCTATAAATATACGAGAAAAATATTTACAATAGTTTTCCGAATTTTGAAGATTTTTTTTTGGATTTCGTGAATATCGTATGATAGGTTAAATGTATGTTTAAGTAATTAATATTATAGTCGTGGTAATAGCAATTTGAGATAATAAACTGCTAAAAAAATAGTTTCTAATAATCAAGTGTATTATTAAGACAGTTCTCAATTAATATTTTTAATCTATTTTATAATCTTCATTTGGCCTTAATTACCCTTGATGTTAAGAGGATATTCACTGGTGGTAAGTCTCCAGTAATGGAGACCGTCTAGGTAGGTAACGCAGCTCCTATTGCAACTGCCGAATAGTTTCAGTGTTTCGAGTCCTTCGGCGGCTGGAGCTGGACACGAGTCTGATCCAGATGTTTACTGGGCACGGGGGATTCTCCGAATACTTGCACCGTTTCAAGTGTAAGGAGAGTCCCTCGTGCCTTTGCGACCCAGCGGTGGACCAGACTGTCGTGCACATCCTTACTTCCTATCCCTTATTTACGGTAAAAAGAAAAGATGCCGAAATAGAACTCGACGAAAAGATTAGCGTGGGTAGCATTGCCTCTCTGATCAGTGACGACAAGAGTAGGCCCCATCTTTATAGAGTATGCAAACAAAATAATAGAAAAAGTTATAAACTCAAATATAACTGTTAATTAATTACTTAAAGAACAAAGTACAAATGTAAGTTATTAAAGCGAGATGATGCAAAAAGTCAAATATAAAATGTATAAACAAATAATTAAAATAGTAAAGTGATGATTGAAATTATAGAAAAAATGTAAAAGATAGAAAAATACTAAGATAGAAAAAATTGTAAAGATGAGGCGGTTTTTGGAATGAGAGGCAATGCGTGGATGAGAACAAGGAATGGAAGAAAGATAATATGAAGTGAAAGGATAAAATATGGAAAAAAAGGAAATAAATAGAAATGAATAAAGAAATCCAAATCCCTTACCCACAACACGAAGAGGAACGAGTATAAAAAAAAACCGCCGAATAGTAACGTGCAAACATTACTGTGTTCCGGTTTGAAGGGTGCTGTATGCTAGTGAAATTACTGGGGTAACGAGATCTAACACCTAATTTATCAAGGCGACGAGTGCAATAAGGTGATGTGTATACCTTTTTAACCAACGCAACTTTGTTGTTGGTAAGTGTATCACTTACTGCGTGTGTAACTTTTAATTATCACCATACCGTTATCTTGATCAGTTTAACCTAAACCTCCATATTCTAAGGTTAACCACTCCGTTGTAGTGTTGGTTAACATTAATAGCGTTAACCGGAGCACTTGCGCGCGTTGAAAATGTATTGAAATTTAAATTTATGCCGACGTCAAATATGTCCGCTGGTTTTGAAGCCACTTTCCCGCTCCGCTGATCGCATTAACATATTTATGAACACTGCACACCGATTTTACTGATGTAACTTGAATATTATTATAGTAAACTTACTATGTATAAGAGCAGAGAGAGCAGACGTTGCCGGTTAAGATATTTACACAGCTTCACAAGGAATGTATCTAAAAAATCTCTATGATGATGGTAAGTGATACGCTTGCCCATAACGGCGCTACTTAAAATGGTATATATTACACCACATTGCGCTCGTCGCCTTAAGACGTAAGGTATTACGTCTCTTTTTCTTTTTTAATCGTTTAGACAATGAGTTTCAGTGTTCACCTGATAGTAAGTGATACGCTTGCCCATAACAATTTGGCACTGATTAAGATAGTATACACAGCACCACATTGCGCTCGTCGTTTTGAGACAAGTTATTAAGCCTCGTTACCCAAGTAATTTCACTAGCATCCAACACCGTTCAAATCACAACACAGTAATATTCGGCGTTGGAAATAAGAGCAGCGGTGACCTAGACGGTCTACGGCAACAGAGACCTACTATCAGTGACCGTACCCTCATCGTTACCCCAGAAATTTCACTAACATACAGCACCCTTCAAACCGGAACTCAAGATCTTATCACAGTACTGTTTATCAGCTGCAATAGGAGCCACGGCGGTACTGAGAGTGGTGTTACTAAAAATGTATCAACAGATATACATGTGGATAGACTAATGTCGGCTGGGTATCATATAGTTACAAAATATGATTTAAACCCACTGATAGCAGTGTATAAAATAACTAGTATCAATTCCCAGCAGGCTGGAGGTAATTTCCGCGGCGGCCTCACGTTAGATAGGCAATCATTGCATATAAATGGTTCACACATAATTTAACTACCTATTGGTGCATCGCCTCCCTGATGAGTGTGGTCGAAAGTCGCTAGGTATTTATGAAATACTGCAGAGCGGTTATCAGGGAGGAAATCAAATGGAATAAAGGTTGATAGAAGAAAATAAAAAAAGTAGGAATATAAATGTAATAAGACAACAAAAATACCACATACAAAAGAAAAAATAGAAGGAAAATGTTAATTAGAAAGAAAATAGTAAACAATGTAAAGTGGTAGTTTGAAGAAAATATTGTAGTATAGTCTTAAGAAAACCAAAATATGTATAGAAAATAGCGATGGAAATGTGGTAGATTTTTTTTTTTTTTACTTATGTATAGGTTAATGCTTGACCACGATCCCACCTGGTGTTAAGTGAAGATGTGGTCGATG